>CM046857.1:15074333-15293076 GCA_025617745.1 Heliocidaris erythrogramma | reverse complement strand
ACCGATAGACCAGAATATTTCCCATAGAGATAGCACGTAAACGAAAACGGGATTCTCAAATCACATTTGTACTGAAAAATTGGCATGATCCCGACATCTGATCAAAAATTGGAGGGCTTACTAATGAAAGCTTATAGTCTCAGCTACAACATATTAAAATCTGGAAGAAAATAGACCAAAAAATACTGAGATACTGCTCAGAGAACGATGTCATGTAGATTCATGATTCGAAAAAAAATCATCTTCCATAGACATAACACGCAAAAAGGGAGAATTCTGACATGGCATCTTGCATTGAAAATTTCAGTGTGATGACGTCATCAAAATGAAAAATGGTGGTAACTGATCTGGTAGAGAATTGTCTCAGCTATAACATATCAAAATTTGGAAGAAAATCGACTACCTATTACTGAAATATTATCAAAAGAATACAAAAATGATGACATAATTTTTTGCAAAATCACTTTTTTGAGTTCATATGCAAATATGATGACGTTAGAACATGAGATCGGCAAAAATTCTACATGAATTCATATCTACAACTCACAGGCTTTCAGAATATGTAAATAAATTGGGGGGGTTTCCGCCCCTTCTGAGAGCTATGGCGAATTCTAGATTGGCATGTTTTTACCACTTTTTGCATTAGAATGCCCTTTACGTGCGCACGAATTTGAAAGTTTGACGCGCGCGTACGGCATTATGGAAGGTCAAGATTGACTGTAAACAGTTGGAAATTGTCAAGAATAGTGTCAGGAAGACAAAATATGCGAAAAAATGGCGTTTTTACGTTCTCTACGCGCTGTGTGCGCGCATAACGCGCGCACGGACGCGCACGGACAGAAAAAATTAAAATGCTTAAAATGTCCTGAACAATACTCTAATTTGATTAAAAAGTGATTTTGAGCATTTTTAAATTTTGACGCGCGCGTACGTGCGCGTCATGATGTGCGCGCAAATTTTGATGACATTTTATGTTGACCCTTGACCTGAAGTTAATGTATGTCAAATATGGTTCATTTTTGATGACTCGTTATGAAGATATGATTGATAATGTGATATCACAAAATGGCGCCTGGATGACGTCACGATGACCTGATGACCTTGAAAAAGATAGGGGCACTTGATCTGATATGGTCTGATAATTGACAAAAATTTGAAGAAAATTGATCGAGTTGATTTTGAGAAATTGTGTTCACAAGAAAGTGGTGGAAAAATAAAAATAAACTAGAAATTGAATTCGTCACGAAGACGAATTAGGTGGTCTGTCCTTAAATTGGCACGATCATGATTGTAATCAGGATGATCATATTAATGGGGAAATACTAAACAGAAGATAGGATGTCAAGAATGCCATGAATGGAGATGCTTCCTGAGAACAGGAATGTAGCAAAATGTGTAACGGTCATTGTAAAATGATTATGGTGATGATAACGGTGATTATGATGATAATGACATAATGATGATGGCGATGATATAATAGTAGCGATGATGATCATGACGGCGATGATAATAATGATGATGATACAGGATACTTGGGAGATTAACACCATAGCTCTAATACAGGAAATCACAATTTCCATAGGGTTGTACATAAACTACTGCACACTGCTTTCTAATAGACATAATACGGAAAATAAGACAGGTTATTACATGATTTGTGATTTTTTATGTTACAATAGTCGAAGAGGATGTTAAAATGACAGGCAAAAAGAAGCAAAAAAAAAAAAAATCGGCCCCGGGATCGAACCAGGTACCTTGACCATGGTAGTCATGTGCTTTACCGATAGACCAAAATATTTCCCATAGAGATAACACGTAAACGAAAAACGGGATTCTCAAATCCCATTTGGTAGTTCAAAATTGGGCATGATCCCGACATCTGATCAAAATTTGGAGACCACACTTATAAAAGCTTATAGTCTCAGCTACAACATATTAAAATCTGGAAGGAAAACGACCAAAAATAACTGAGATACTGCTCAGAGAACGATGTCATGTAGATTCATGATTCGAAAAAAAATCATCTTCCATAGACATAACACGCAAATAGGGAAAATTCTGACATGTCGTCTTTAATTGAAAATTTCAGTGTGATGACGTCATCCAAATGAATAATAATGAGCGCTCCTGTTGTAGAGAATTGTCTCAGCTATAACATATCAAAATTTGGAAGAAAATCGACCACCTATTACTGAAATATTATCAAAAGAATACAAAAATGATGACATCATTTTTTTCAAAATCATTTTTTTGAGTTCATATGCAAATATGATGACGTCAGAACATGCGATCGGCAACAAATCTACATGAATTCAATTCTACATCTCACAGGCTTTCAGAATATGTAAAGAAATTGGAGGGTTTCCGCCCATTCTGACGAGCTATGGCGAATTCTAGATGGGCATGTTTTTACCACTTTTTACATTACAATGCCCATTGACGCGCACACGAATTTGAAAGTTTGACGCGCGCGTACGACATTATGGAAGGTCGAGAATAACTGTAAATAGTTGGAAATTGTCAAGAATAGTATCAGAAGACGATACATCTGGAAAAACGGCGTTTTTACGTTCTCTATGCGCTGTGCGCGCGCATAACGCGCGCGCGGACGCGCACGGACGGAAAATTTTAAAATGCTTAAAATGTCCTGAACAATACTCTAATTTGATTAAAAAGTGATTTTGAGCATATTTAAATTTTGACGCGCGCGTACGTGCGCGTCATGATGTGCGCGCGGATTTTGATGATATTTTATGTCGACCCTTGACCTGAATTTAATGTATGTCAAATATGGTTCATTTTTGATGACTCGTTATGAAGATATGATTGATAATGTGATTTCACAAAATGGCGCCTGGATGACGTCACGATGATCTGATGACCTTGAAATAGATACCCGACCTTGATCTGATATGTCCTCATGACTGTAGAGATTTTGATAAAAATTGACTTAGCCGATATTGAGGAATCATGGTAACAAGAAAGTGGTGGAAAAATAAAAATAAATAATAAATAAAGAAATAATAATAAAGAAAATTCTGACGAAATTAAGAGGTGGTCTGTCGACTACGACAGACCACCTAATAAATAATAAAGAAAATTCTGACGAAATTAAGAGGTGGTCTGTCGACTACGACAGACCACCTAATAATAAAGAAAATTCTGACGAAATTAAGAGGTGGTCTGTCGACTACGACAGACCACCTAACTAGAATTTAATTCGTCATGAGGACGAATTAGGTGGTCTGTCTTTCAATTTGCACGATCATGATTGTAATCAGGATGATCATATTAATGGGGAAATACTAAACAGAAGACAGGATGTCAAGAATGCCATGAATGGAGATGCTTCCTGAGGACAGGAATGTAGCAAAATGTGTAACGGTCATTGTAAAACGATTATGGTGATGATGATAATGGTGATTATGATGATTATAATGATATAATGATGATGGCGATGATATAATAATAGCGATGATGATCATGACGGTGATGGTAATAATGATGATGATACAGGATACTTGGGAGATTAACCCCATAACTCTAATACAGGACAGGAAATCACAATTTCCATAGGGTTGTACACCAACTACTGCACACTACTCTCTAATAGACATAATATGGAAAATAAGACAGTTTATTACATGATTTGTGATTTTTTATGTTACAATAGTCGAAGAGCATGGTAAAATGACAGGCAAAAAGAAGCAAAAAAAAAAAAAATAAAAAAATCGGCCCCGGGATCGAACCAGGTACCTTGACCATGGTAGTCATGTGCTTTACCTATAGACCAGAATATTTCCCATAGAGATAACACGTAAACGAAAACGGGATTCTCAAATCACAGTTTGTACTGAAAAATTGGGCATGATCCCGACATCTGATCAAAAATTGGAGACCACACTTGTAAAAGCTTATAGTCTCAGCTACAACATATTAAAATCTGGAAGAAAATAGACCAAAAATAACTGAGATACTGCTCAGAGAACGATGTCATGTAGATTCATGATTCGAAAAAAAAATCATCTTCCATAGACATAACACGCAAATAGGGAAAAATCTGACATGTCGTCTTTAATTGAAGATTTCAGTGTGATGACGTCATCAAAATGAAAAATGGTGGTGACTAATCTTGTAGAGAATTGTCTCAGCTATAACATATCAAAATTTGGAAGAAAATCGATCACGTATTACTGAAATATTATCAAAAGAATACAAAAATGATGACATAATTTTTTCAAAATCATTTTTTTGAGTTCATATGCAAATATGATGACGTTAGAACATGCGATCGGCAAAAATTCTGCATGAATTCCAATCTACAACTCACAGGCTTTCATAATATGTACAGAAATTTGGGGGTTTCCTCGCGTTCTGACGAGCTATGGCGAATTCTAGATAGGCATGTTTTTACCACTTTTTACATTAGAATGCCCATTGACGTGCGCACGAATTTGAAAGTTTGACGCGCGCGTACGACATTATGGAAGGTCGAGATTGACTGTAAATAGTTGGAAATTGTCAAGAATAGTGTCAGGAAGACAAAATATGCGAAAAACGGCGTTTTTTACGTTCTCTACGCGCTGTGTGCGCGCATAACGCGCGCACGGACGCGCACGGACAGAAAAATTCAAAATGCTTAAAATGTCCTGGACAATACTCTAATTTGATTAAAAAGTGATTTTGAGCATTTCTAAATTTTGACGCGCGCGTACGTGCGCGTCATGATGCGCGCGCGGATTTTGATGACATTTTATGTTGACCCTTGACCTGAAGTTCATGTGTGTCAATTATGGTTCATTTTTGATGACTCGTTATGAAGATATGATTGATAATGTGATTTCACAAAATGGCGCCTGGATGACGTCACGATGACCTGATGACCTTGATAATGATAGGGCACTTGATCTGCTATGGCCTGATAATTGACGAAAATCTGAAGAAAATTGATCGAGCTGATTTTGAGAATTCACGGTCACAAGAAATAAGTTGAAAATAAAGAATAAATAATAATAATAATAATAATAAAGAAAATTCTGACGAAATTAAGAGGTGGTCTGTCGAAGTCGACAGACCACCTAATGAGCACTCATGTTGTAGAGAATTGTCTCAGCTATAACATATCAAAATTTGGAAGAAAATCGACCACCTATTACTGAAATATTATCAAAAGAATACAAAAATGATGACATAATTTTTTCAAAATCACTTTTTTGAGTTCATATGCAAATATGATGACGTTAGAACATGAGATCGGCAAAAATTCTACATGAATTCATATCTACAACTCACACGCTTTCAGAATATGTAAAGAAATTGGGGGTTTCCGCCCCTTCTGAGGAGCTATGGCGAATTCTAGATGGGCATGTTTTTACCACTTTTTGCATTAGAATGCCCTTTGACGTGCGCACAAATTGAAAGTTTGACGCGCGCGTACGACATTATGGAAGGTCGATAATGACTGTCAATAGTTGGAAATTGTCAAGAATATTATCAGGAAGATGAAACATACGAAAAAACGGCGTTTTTATGTTCTCTACGCACTGTGCGCGCGCATGACGCGCGCACGGACGCGCACGGACAGAAATTTTAAAATGCGTAAAATGTCCTGAACCATACCCTAATTTGATTAAAAAGTGATTTGGAGCATTTTTAAATTTTGACGCGCGCGTACGTGCGCGTCATGATGCGCGCGCGGATTTTAATGACATTTTATGTTGGCCCTTGACCTGAAGTTCATGTGTGTCAAATATGGTTTATTTTTGATGACTCGTTATGAAGATATGATTGATAATGTGATTTCACAAAATGGCGCCTGGATGACGTCACGATGACCTGATGACCTTGAAAAAGATAGGGGCACTTGATCGGATATGGTCTGATAATTGACAAAAATTTGATGAAAATTGATCGAGTTGATTTTGAGAAATTGTGTTCACAAGAAAGTGGTGGAAAAATAAAAATAAACTAGAATTTAATTCGTCATGAGGACGAATTAGGTGGTCTGTCTTTCAATTTGTACGATCATGATTGTAATCAGGATGATCATAATAATGGGGAAATACTAAACTGAAGATAGGATGTCAAGAATGCCATGAATGGAGATGCTTCCTGAGGACAGGAATGTAGCAAAATGTGTAACGGTCATTGTAAAACGATTATGGTGATGATGATAATGGTGATTATGATGATTATAATGATATAATGATGATGGCGATGATATAATAATAGCGATGATGATCATGACGGTGATGGTAATAATGATGATGATACAGGATACTTGGGAGATTAACCCCATAGCTCTAATACAGGAGAGGAAATCACAATTTCCATAGGGTTGTACACAAACTACTGTACACTACTTTCTAATGGACATAATATGGAAAATAAGGCAGTTTATTACATGATTTGTGATTTTTTATGGTACAATAGTCGAAGAGGATGGTAAAATGACAGGCAAAAAGAAGCAAAAAATAAAAATAAAAAATCGGCCCCGGGGATCGAACCAGGTACCTTGACCATGGTAGTCATGTGCTTTACCGATAGACCAGAATATTTCCCATAGAGATAACACGTAAACGAAAACGGGATTCTCAAATCACATTTTGTACTGAAAAATTGGGCATGATCCCGACATCTGATCAAAATTGGAGGGCTTACTAATGAAAGCTTATAGTCTCAGCTACAACATATTAAAATCTGGAAGAAAATAGACCAAAAATAACTGAGATACTGCTCAGAGAACGATGCCATGTAGATTCATGATTCGAAAAAAAATCATCTTCCATAGACATAACACGCAAATAGGGAACATTCTGACATGGCATCTTTAATTGAAAATTTCAGTATGATGACGTCATCAAAATGAAAAATGGTGGAGACTGATCTGGTAGAGAATTGTCTGAGCTATAACATATCAAAATTTGGAAGAAAATCGATTACCTATTACTGAAATATTAGCAAATGAATACAAAAATGATGACGTCATTTTTTCAAAATCATTTTTTTGAGTTCATATTCAAATATGATGACGTTAGAACATGAGATCGGCAAAAATTCTACATGAATTCAAATCTACATCTCCCAGGCTTTCAGAATATGTAAGGGAATTGGGGAGTTTCCGTGCATTCTGAGGAGCTATGGCGAATTCTAGATAGGCATGTTTTTACCACTTTTTACATTAGAATTCCCATTGACGTGCGCACGAATTTGAAAGTTTGATGTGCGCGTACGACATTATGGAAGGTCGAGAATGACTGTAAATAGTTGGAAATTGTCAAGAATAGTATCAGGAAGATGAAACATGCGAAAAAATGGCATTTTTACGTTCTCTACGCGCTGTGCGCGCGCATAACGGGCGCGCGGACGCGCACGGACAGGAAATTTTAAAATGCTTAAAATGTCCTGAACAATACCCTAATTTGATTAAAAAGTGATTTGGAGCATTTATAAATTTTGACGCGCGCGTACGTGCGCGTCATGATGCGTGCACGGATTTTGATGACATTTTATGTTGACCCGTGACCTGAAGTTCATGTGTCTCAAATATGGTTTATTTTTGATGACTCGTTATGAAGATATGATTGATAATGTGATTTCACAAAATGGCGCCTTGATGACGTCATGATGACCTGATGACCTTGAAAAAGATAGGGGCACTTGATCTGATATGGCCTGATAATTGACAAAAATTTGAAGAAAATTGATCGAGTTGATTTTGAGAAATTGTGTTCACAAGAAAGTGGTGGAAAAATAAAAATAAATAATAACTAGACTTGAATTCGTCACGAAGACGAATTAGGTGGTCTGTCCTTAAATTGGCACGATCATGATTGTAATCAGGATGATCATATTAATGGGGAAATACTAAACAGAAGACAGGATGTCAAGAATGCCATGAATGGAGATGCTTCCTGAGGACAGGAATGTAGCAAAATGTGTATCGGTCATTGTAAAATGATTATGGTGATGATAACGGTGATTATGATGATTATAATGACATAATGATGATGGCGATGATATAATAGTAGCGATGATGATCATGATGGTGATGATAATAATGATGATGATACAGGATACTTGGGAGATTAACACCATAGCTCTAATACAGGACAGGAAATCACAATTTGCCATAGGGTTGTACATAAACTACTGCACACTACTTTCTAATAGACATAATACGGAAAATAAGGCAGTTTATTACATGATTTGTGATTTTTTATGTTACAATAGTCGAGGAGGATGGTAAAATGACAGGCAAAAAGAAGCAAAAAAAAAAAAAAAAAAATCGGCCCCGGGGATCGAACCAGGTACCTTGACCATGGTAGTCATGTGCTTTACCGATAGACTAAAATATATCCCATATAGATAACACGTAAACGAAAAACGGGATTCTCGAATCCCATTTGGTAGTTCAAAATAGGGCATGATCCCGACATCTGATCAAAATTTGGAGACCACCTTAATGAAAGCTTATAGTCTCAGCTACAACATATTAAAATCTGGAAGGAAATAGACCAAAAATAACTGAGATACAGCTCAGAGAACGATGTCATGTAGATTCATGATTCGAAAAAAAATCATCTTCCATAGACATAACACGCAAATAGGGACAATTCTGACATGTCGTCTTTAATTGAAAATTTCAGTGTGATGACGTCATCCAAATGAATAATAATGAGCACTCATGTTGTAGAGAATTGTCTCAGCTATAACATATCAAAATTTGGAAGAAAATCGACCACCTATTACTGAAATATTATCAAAAGAATACAAAAATGATGACATAATTTTTTCAAAATCACTTTTTTGAGTTCATATGCAAATATGATGACGTTAGAACATGAGATCGGCACAAATTCTACATGAATTCATATCTACAACTCACAGGCTTTCAGAATATGTAAAGAAATTGGGGGGTTTCCGCCCCTTCTGAGGAGCTATGGCGAATTCTAGATGGGCATGTTTTTACCACTTTTTGCATTAGAATGCCCTTTGACGTGCGCACAAATTGAAAGTTTGACGCGCGCGTACGACATAATGGAAGGTCGATAATGACTGTCAATAGTTGGAAATTGTCAACAATATTATCAGGAAGATGAAACATACGAAAAAACGGCGTTTTTATGTTCTCTACGCACTGTGCGCGCGCATAACGCGCGCACGGACGCGCACGGACAGGAAATTTTAAAATGCGTAAAATGTCCTGAACCATACCCTAATTTGATTAAAAAGTGATTTGGAGCATTTTTAAATTTTGACGCGCGCGTACGTGCGCGTCATGATGCGCGCGCGGATTTTAATGACATTTTATGTTGGCCCTTGACCTGAAGTTCATGTGTGTCAAATATGGTTTATTTTTGATGACTCGTTATGAAGATATGATTGATAATGTGATTTCACAAAATGGCGCCTGGATGACGTCACGATGACCTGATGACCTTGAAAAAGATAGGGGCACTTGATCTGATATGGTCTGATAATTGACAAAAATTTGATGAAAATTGATCGAGTTGATTTTGAGAAATTGTGTTCACAAGAAAGTGGTGGAAAAATAAAAATAAATAATAAACTAGACTTGAATTCGTCACGAAGACGAATTAGGTGGTCTGTCCTTAAATTGGCACGATCATGATTGTAATCAGGATGATCATATTAATGGGGAAATACTAAACAGAAGACAGGATGTCAAGAATGCCATGAATGGAGATGCTTCCTCAGGACAGGAATGTAGCAAAATGTGTAACGGTCATTGTAAAACGATTATGGTGATGATGATAATGGTGATTATGATGATTATAATGATATAATGATGATGGCGATGATATAATAATAGCGATGATGATCATGACGGTGATGGTAATAATGATGATGATACAGGATACTTGGGAGAGTAACCCCATAGCTCTAATACAGGACAGGAAATCACAATTTCCATAGGGTTGTACACAAACTACTGTACACTACTTTCTAATGGACATAATATGGAAAATAAGGCAGTTTATTACATGATTTGTGATTTTTTATGTTACAATAGTCGAAGAGGATGGTAAAATGACAGGCAAAAAGAAGCAAAAAATAAAAAATAAAAAATCGGCCCCGGGGATCGAACCAGGTACCTTGACCATGGTAGTCATGTGCTTTACCGATAGACCAGAATAGTTCCCATAGAGATAACACGTAAACGAAAACGGGATTCTCAAATCACATTTTGTACTGAAAAATTGGGCATGATCCCGACATCTGATCAAAAATTGGAGGGCTTACTAATGAAAGCTTATAGTCTCAGCTACAACATATTAAAATCTGGAAGGAAATAGACCAAAAATAACTGAGATACTGCTCAGAGAACGATGTCATGTAGATTCATGATTCGAAAAAAAATCATCTTCCATAGACATAACACGCAAATAGGGAACATTCTGACATGGCATCTTTAATTGAAAATTTCAGTATGATGACGTCATCAAAATGAAAAATGGTGGAGACTGATCTGGTAGAGAATTGTCTGAGCTATAACATATCAAAATTTGGAAGAAAATCGATTACCTATTACTGAAATATTAGCAAATGAATACAAAAATGATGACGTCATTTTTTCAAAATCATTTTTTTGAGTTCATATGCAAATATGATGACGTTAGAACATGAGATCGGCAAAAATTCTACATGAATTCAAATCTACATCTCCCAGGCTTTCAGAATATGTAAGGGAATTGGGGAGTTTCCGTGCATTCTGAGGAGCTATGGCGAATTCTAGATAGGCATGTTTTTACCACTTTTTACATTAGAATTCCCATTGACGTGCGCACGAATTTGAAAGTTTGATGTGCGCGTACGACATTATGGAAGGTCGAGAATGACTGTAAATAGTTGGAAATTGTCAAGAATAGTATCAGGAAGATGAAACATGCGAAAAAATGGCATTTTTACGTTCTCTACGCGCTGTGCGCGCGCATAACGGGCGCGCGGACGCGCACGGACAGGAAATTTTAAAATGCTTAAAATGTCCTGAACAATACCCTAATTTGATTAAAAAGTGATTTGGAGCATTTTTAAATTTTGACGCGCGCGTACGTGCGCGTCATGATGCGTGCACGGATTTTGATGACATTTTATGTTGACCCGTGACCTGAAGTTAATGTATGTCAAATATGGTTCATTTTTGATGACTCGTTATGAAGATATGATTGATAATGTGATTTCACAAAATGGCGCCTTGATGACGTCACGATGACCTGATGACCTTGAAAAAGATAGGGGAACTTGATCTGATATGGCCTGATAATTGACAAAAATTTGAAGAAAATTGATCTAGTTGATTTTGAGATATTGTGTTCACAAGAAAGTGGTGGAAAAATAAAAATAAATAATAAAGAAATAAATAAAGAAAATTCTGACGAAATTAAGAGGTGGTCTGTCGACTACGACAGACCACCTAATAAAGAAAGAAAATTCTGACGAATATAAGAGGTGATCTGTCGATTACGACAGATCACCTAATAAATAATAAAGAAAATTCTGACGAAATTAAGAGGTGGTCTGTCGACTACGACAGACCACCTAATAATAAACTAGACTTGAATTCGTCACGAAGACGAATTAGGTGGTCTGTCCTTAAATTGGCACGATCATGATTGTAATCAGGATGATCATATTAATGGGGAAATACTAAACAGAAGACAGGATGTCAAGAATGCCATGAATGGAGATGCTTCCTGAGGACAGGAATGTAGCAAAATGTGTATCGGTCATTGTAAAATGATTATGGTGATGATAACGGTGATTATGATGATTATAATGACATAATGATGATGGCGATGATATAATAGTAGCGATGATGATCATGATGGTGATGATAATAATGATGATGATACAGGATACTTGGGAGATTAACACCATAGCTCTAATACAGGACAGGAAATCACAATTTGCCAGAGGGTTGTACATAAACTACTGCACACTACTTTCTAATAGACATAATACGGAAAATAAGGCAGTTTATTACATGATTTGTGATTTTTTATGTTACAATAGTCGAGGAGGATGGTAAAATGACAGGCAAAAAGAAGCAAAAAAAAATTTTTTAAAAAATCGGCCCCGGGGGATCGAACCAGGTACCTTGACCATGGTAGTCATGTGCTTTACCGATAGACTAAAATATTTCCCATAGAGATAACACGTAAACGAAAAACGGGATTCTCGAATCCCATTTGGTAGTTCAAAATAGGGCATGATCCCGACATCTGATCAAAATTTGGAGACCACCTTAATGAAAGCTTATAGTCTCAGCTACAACATATTAAAATCTGGAAGGAAATAGACCAAAAATAACTGAGATACAGCTCAGAGAACGATGTCATGTAGATTCATGATTCGAAAAAAAATCATCTTCCATAGACATAACACGCAAATAGGGACAATTCTGACATGTCGTCTTTAATTGAAAATTTCAGTGTGATGACGTCATCCAAATGAATAATAATGAGCACTCATGTTGTAGAGAATTGTCTCAGCTATAACATATCAAAATTTGGAAGAAAATCGACCACCTATTACTGAAATATTATCAAAAGAATACAAAAATGATGACATAATTTTTTCAAAATCACTTTTTTGAGTTCATATGCAAATATGATGACGTTAGAACATGAGATCGGCAAAAATTCTACATGAATTCATATCTACAACTCACAGGCTTTCAGAATATGTAAAGAAATTGGGGGGTTTCCGCCCCTTCTGAGGAGCTATGGCGAATTCTAGATGGGCATGTTTTTACCACTTTTTGCATTAGAATGCCCTTTGACGTGCGCACAAATTTGAAAGTTTGACGCGCGCGTGCGACATTATGGAAGGTCGAGAATGACTGTAAATAGTTGGAAATTGTCAAGAATAGTATCAGGAAGATGAAACATGCGAAAAAATGGCGTTTTTACGTTCTCTATGCGCTGTGCGCGCACATAACGCGCGCGCGGACGCGCACGGACAGGAAATTTTAAAATGCGTAAAATGTCCTGAACCATACCCTAATTTGATTAAAAAGTGATTTGGAGCATTTTTAAATTTTGACGCGCGCGTACGTGCGCGACATGAGGCGCGCACGGATTTTAATGACATTTTATGTTGACCCTTGACCTGAAGTTCATGTGTGTCAAATATGGTTTATTTTTGATGACTCGTTATGAAGATATGATTGATAATGTGATTTCACAAAATGGCGCCTGGATGACGTCACGATGACCTGATGACCTTGAAAAAGATAGGGGAACTTGATCTGATATGGCCTGATAATTGACAAAAATTTGAAGAAAATTGATCGAGTTGATTTTGAGATATTGTGTTCACAAGAAAGTGGTGGAAAAATAAAAATAAATAATAAAGAAATAAATAATAAAGAAAATTCTGACGAAATTAAGAGGTGGTCTGTCGACTACGACAGACCACCTAATAAATAAAGAAAATTCTGACGAAATTAAGAGGTGGTCTGTCGACTACGACAGACCACCTAATAAATAATAAAGAAAATTCTGACGAAATTAAGAGGTGGTCTGTCGACTACGACAGACCACCTAATAAATAAATAAATAAATAAAGAAAGAAAATTCTGACGAAATTAAGAGGTGGTCTGTCGACTACGACAGACCACCTAAAAAGTCCCAACCATCGGGTAGAGATCGATGGTCCCAACATGTGATTACTAAATAAATTGCTAGTTGGTAGGATTTTCAGATCACGAATTAAGAGGGAAAAAAAGGGGCGAATCGACCGCGGCCCCCTTTTTGAAACCCAACTGGAATACCTTAAGTATATATACACAATTTTAAATATGCCTCTTTAATTGTGTACTTTTCCGGCTCCGTGCCCCCTCCTCTACAGAATCCTGAATCGGAATTACATTCTTTTGAACTACAAACTACAGGTATACGCGGGCTCTTGCCAAAAATGTAAATAAAACCGGATCGAGCACCATTACTTTGGGAGCCCACGAGGCTAACAATGTCGGTCTATTAATCGTTGGAGAAAACTTATAAAAAGGCCCACCCCTCAAGACTGACGTGACAGTCTGGGCACGGATCATTGGCGGATTTAGCCGGGGGGGGGGGGGTGCAATCCTAGCCCGTGCACCCCCCCCCCCCCCCTCTCCTTTGAAAGAAAATTATACATCATCGTCCCCCGCCCCTGTTTTTATTGTGCCACCTTTTATAACTGATTTTTTTTTTTTTGCTTGTCAGATAATATTATGGAGGAAAACTGAACCCCATAACATCTGATACCCCCCACCCCACTCGCTGAGCAACTTTTGGATGGCTGGCGAAAATCCCCCCCCCCCCCCCCCCCCCCCACTGAGCGACGTTCGGAGGGCTGGCGAGAAGAGAAAAATACGAATCTCCCCTCAAGCATGCAGTTCCCCAAAGTTGACAGCCCTGCATTTGTGCCTCCCCCTCCCCCCTTTTTACTACATCCTGCATTCGCCCCAGTCATGGACTGTCAGTGTGAGACTCATATCCATAATAGGGTTCAGAAGCCCCCTAAGAAACGCAATTTCTTGTGCATTTTAGCCAGGAAATTTTGCAATTGACCACCGCAATCAGGCGCGGATCCAGAGGGGGGGGGGGGGGGGCGCAAGGGGCATGCGCCCCCGTTTTGTCTGACAAAGTATGCTTTTTTTTAAGGGGATCAATAGAGGGGGCATGGCCCCCTTGTGCCCCCTGGCTACGCCTATGACCAGGAGTCATATGAAACTTACATGACATAGCGGGCAAAACAATTTCATCTTTATTTTTTCAAATTTTGAACCCTTTAAGCTATTTAAGAACTACTGAGGGCGCGAAATTACGAGATCCTGAAAGAAAATAATTGTGCGAAGGAGCAAAGCGACCGAGCTTTGGAAAATTTTCGCATTTTAAACCTTCAAAAACGAGATAGTGCATTTAAACCCAGCGGATATGGGGGAGCATAATCCGTATAAGGATTATGGTTTTTCTTCACTTCCCCCTTCCTTTTCTTTCTCTCCAAGTGCCGCCTGGGGCACCTGCCCCTGCCCCCTTAGATACGTCACTGAGCGAAGCGACCGAGCAGGGGGGGGGGGGGGAGGGGACTTTTTCAAAAATCTGTCTTTGAAACTTGCATTTTAGAGCACCCCAAAATGGCTTTTAATGAAAAGAAGGAATGCTCGGATCCGGCTACGCCAATGGAGGGAACCCCTTAATTGAGAATAACAATGCAAGCGAACAAAATTTCTTCGATATTTTTGCATTGAAATTATATGGCATTTCTCATTTCGTTACTTCTATTTCAAGATCAAACATAATGAATTTGGATGATTATTAGTTTTAAGTTAATGTATCATAATTCTCATGTTTTTATCCAAATTATGTTTATTGGACTCGTCGAGCCTTACCCTTTCAGAGCTTTTAATGTAATGTAAGTTAAATATGTCATAATTTCAAATAAACACTAGGGGATTATTATAATCATTTCAAAGCCCCTGTTTTCATGTAGGCCTACCTATAGCCTATATATGGGAGCTGGAAGGCCGAAAGCATGCATATTCCCGGGGATTTATGCGGGGTTTATTGGACTCATCGAGCCTTAATTATACCTTTTCAGAGCTTTAAATTTCATGTAAATTACATTTTTCATAATTTCAAATAAATACTGGGAAATTAATATCATTTCAAAGTCCCTGTTTTCATGCGTTATAACCTATGGGAACTGGAAGGCCAAAAGTATGCATATTCCCGGGAATACTTATGCGGGGTTTACTGGACTTGTCGACCCTTAATTATACCCTTTCAGAGCTTTAAATTTCATGTAAATCACATTTTTTATACTCAAATAAAAACAAAGGGCCCGGAATCTATATACAACTCCTCAGTTTCGCGTGTAAACCTATATGGCAGGCGAGACTTTTTTTGTCAAAGGCATGCATATTCACCGGGATTTATTACATGTAAATCACATTTTATATATTTTCAAATAAAAACTATGGGAATTATCATCATCATAAAATTCCTTGATTTCGCGTGTAAACCTATATGGCAGGCGAGACTTTTTTTTTTTTGGGGGGGGGGGGGGGGGGGGTCAAAATTAAAGCATGCATATTCCTGGGATTTATATACGGGGTCTATTCGACTAGTTGATTGAAGTTAATAAAATTAAATTTCTTGATTATACATTTAAATTTTTATTTAAGTCACATTTTTCAAAATTTTGATTTAATTTGGGCTGAATTATAGGCCTAATCATTAAAAACCCTGTTTTGCATGTTAACCTATGGGAGCTGGAAAGCCAAAAGCATGCATATTCCCGGGGATTTAAGTGGGGTCCCTTCCACTTTTTGAACCTTCATTAAGCTTTATCAGAGTCTGAAATTATAATTATGTAAGCTACATTTACACTAAATTCATGTACCTGGAGAACTGTTCACGTGTTTAAATATAGCAGATGACTGTCAAAAAAGCAGGCTGGCATGATCCCGGGGATTCATAATTTCAAAGAGTTTAAATACAAAGAGTACTCAGTCCCGAAATAAAGCACGCGTATATATTGTGGTACATGTCGATCGGCCTTGAGGGAAAGGTTATAGTCTTAATCAAGATGTTTGTATTTTTTTTTCTTTATTTTTTCTTCTTTTTCTGGACATCGCTTTTGGTAAAGCCGTAACTAAAAGGCATAATCTTGATATTGTCCCTTCAAATACAAACTTATGTCCCAAAACAGATAGGAATCAACTCTAACTGCACCAGGGAGGAAAGGGAGAGAGTTGGGGGGGGGGGGGGGGGGGGGGTGGCTAGGACTAGATGTTTGTATTTTTGTTAAAATTATTTGCTGTGAAATTTCTATTAATATTTATGTGATGAGAGGGGGGGGGGGGGTCCAAACATGTTCCCTGATATTAAGCTCTATATGAGCAAACACTGCGATATCTGACGGGAATGTCGAGAAAAGTTATTTATAAAAATAATAAAATGCTATCTTTATTTTTCTATTAAATCAGAATATTTCATTTGATATGATATATGGAAATTATAAGGATTATAGACCTGTAATGTATATTTATTAGCCTTATTCTTTTAAAAGTCAAGAAGAAAAGGCTTTAATAAAATGAGATTGCGTGCGAGCAATTCCTTATATAAATAAAAAGATTAAATTAAGAGTGGCGTATCCAAGATTATCTTATTTTTATTGGTAGCGTATCCAGGAATGCACGTGCCCCTATGTGCCAGCCAAAACCAAATCTGACATATAATTATCTTAGTTATACATCGAATGAAAGGAAATGTGTACCCCCTCCCTTCTCCTTTCCCGCACAGAAAGAATCTGAAAACTGCGATAATTTTTTTCCCTTGCTTGTCCTATAAAATTGTCAGGCGTGAACCTCCCTTCCCTCCCCCTGGATTCCTGGATACGCCACCAATATAACTGACTTACTGTAAGCTATTTGTTATATTCTGCAGTAGAAATATGAGACGACAGGCGAAGAAAAGATAGGGGCTTGCTCCGAAGCCATCACCAACGCAATAGGTGCCTATATCAGGCCCGTAGCCAGGGTTTCTAAGGGGGTGGGTCGTTTTTGGCAAAAGTGGACCTTTTTGTCATAATCAATACGGACCTGCCTTGGAAATTTCCTGTAAAAATACCCACATATTTTTTAACAGTGTAGGAATATCCCATTACATTTGCCCCAGCTCTCTTTGTCTCTCTCTCTCCTCTCCCCTCTCATTTTTTCTCATAACTGGGCGTTGTGGCGTGCGCCTGTAATCCAGCTACCAGTGGAAGTTATAAACTGATTCAGAGGACCCAGGTTCGAGACTGAGTCACGTCTTTCGGATGGTGACGTTAAAGGTCGGTCCCAGACGTAAATAATCATATCTGATTGATACACGTCTGTAAAAACCCAATTACACACACACACACATACTCTCTTACAACCGATCTGTAAAAATGACTCCAACAGAATTGAGGAAAGAATAATGATCTCTCCCCCCCCCCATCTTTCAATTTAATGAGATCGACCACCAACACTATATATGCAATCCTATTCTTCATATCCATGACAGAATAGCAGGGGCGGATCAAGGGGGCGAATCGGCCGCGTCCCCTTTTTGAAACCCAAGTTGGCATACGGGCTCCTGCCTAAAATGTGAAAAAAAAAACCCGGATCGAGTACCAAATTTAGTTTGGGAGCCCACGAGGCTAACAAAGTCGTTCTATTAACTCTCCGAGAAAACTTGTAAAAAGGCCCACCCCGCAAGAATGACGTGGCAGTCCGGGCATGGATCAGTGGCGGATTTAGGTTTTTTGTTTAAATTGTACCCCCTTTTAGAACTGATAAGATTTTTATTGCTTGTCAGAGAATTATGGAGGAAAACTGGACCATAAAATCTGATACCCCACCCCCCCCCCCCCCCCACTACATTGTCGGTCTCTCGGGGCTGTCGGTACCAAAGACAAGTAAACGACGAACAGCAAGTAAAAAACCTTGATGAGCCAAGTTTTGGCAAAATGACA
Organism: Heliocidaris erythrogramma; assembly: GCA_025617745.1. Lineage (NCBI taxonomy): Eukaryota > Metazoa > Echinodermata > Echinoidea > Camarodonta > Echinometridae > Heliocidaris > Heliocidaris erythrogramma. Next base: position 15,274,563 of record CM046857.1, on the reverse strand, counting down.
TAGTTCCATCGGCAACGCCACCGGCAACGCCACCACCTCGATCGGCATCGCAGAGGGGTAGACCGAGCCTAGATAGTGCTAGACACCTATCATGGTCCATGCACCTATTCCGCTCAGCTATTCCATGCTGCTTGTATGATCCAACATCAGCCATTTTGCTTCTGGTACATACGAAATATAATAGTAAACTGGAATTTAGTTAGAGTTTCTTCTAACCGGCTAGGCTGGGCTTGCCTTCGGGCGGACGTAGGCCTACGTCTGCTACATGGTCGTCTGCTAGCGCACGATCTCATTGGATGCCGTCGATCTCACGTGATCGGTACACGCCCACATTAGGTCATCAATAAGAAATACATGTATTGGAATTCACGTGTAGTATGGCAAATTATTTTTCTTCTTCAAACGAAAAGCATGCATATTCCCGGGGATGTGTGCGGGGCTTATTGGACTCATCGAGCCTCAGTTATACCCTTTCAGAGCTTTAAATTTCATGTAAATCACATTTTTCATAATTTCAATAAATACTAGGGGAATTAAAATCATTTTCAAAACCCCTGTTTTCATGTGTTAACCTACGGGGAGCTGGAAGGCCAAAGGCATGCATATTCCCGGGGATTTATGGATGGGGGGGGGGGGGGGGGGGGGGTTAGTGGACTTATCGAGCCTTACCCTTTCAGAGCTTTAAATTTCATGTAAATCACATTTTTCATATAATTTCAAATAAATATTAGGGGAATTAACTCATTTCAAAACCCCTGTTTTCATGCATTAACCTATGGGCGCTGGAAGGCCAAAAGCATGCATATTCCCGGGGATTTATGGGGGTTAACTGGACTCATCAAGCCTTAATTATACCTTTTCAGAGCTTCAAATTTCATGTAAATCACATTTTTTACATTAAAAAAAACAAAACAAGGGGAATTATTATCACCCTATAAATACCTTGTTTTCGCGCGTTAACCTATATGGCACACGAGAAGTTTTTGGTCAAAAGCATGCATATTCCCGGGGATTTATGGGGGGGGGGGGTCTTTTAATTTTTTTGAGCCTTCATTAAACTTTTTCAAAGCCTCAAATTACATGTAATTTTTATATTTTCAAATAAAATATCAAAAGCATGCATATTCCCGAGGATTTATGCGAGGTCTATTCAACTAGTTGAGTTTTAATTACACATTTTCAGAGCTTTAAATTTTATTCAAGGCACATTTTTAATTTTTTAGATTTAATTCTGGGGGAATTATAATCATTCAAATATCCCCGTTTTGCGTGTTAATCTATATATGGGAGATGGAAGGCCCAAAGCATGCATATTCCCGGGGATTTATGCGGGGTCCCTTGCACTTTTTGAGCCTTCATTAAGCTATTTCAGAGTCTCAAATTACAGGTAAGCCACATTTACACTAAATTCAAGGTAATACTTGAGGAACTATAATCATTTTTAAAATCCATGTTTTCACGTGTTAACCCTATGGCAGATGACTCTGTCAAAAAGCAGGCATGATCCCAGGGAATCATAGCGGCATTTATTGACAAAAAGGTTCAAGAAATGTTTTTTGAACTATCCATACTTTTCCTCGTGCAAAAATCAGACTTGAAAAAGATAGAGTAAGATATATATGAAATATCACGTGTTATACCTAGCTAGGCTATGGCTTAACGTATTTTTCCGAGTCTGTTTTTTAACACAGCAATTTACGCCTGCAAAATGTACTACGGAAGTAGGTGAGAGTAATCTGTCTTGATACAATTAAAAGTCTTTGCCGTGCATGTGTGTCTACCCAGCAACAGCCAGCTGGCCCATACCCCGGCCCCGTAATATTCGACTAATTGCTGTTTATTTTAGCCTTAATGGCAGAGCCAGAGAAACAAGGACTCAAGATGGCTGATTCTAGCGGAAAGAATAGCAGAATTGCAATTGTCGGAGGAGGATTGGTAAGCAAAATAAATTAGATTTGACCTTCTTCAATCAGTGGTATGGAGCTCAGCTCCGCCGCCAAGAACTACCGCCGTTACGGCGGCGGCGTAGCCTAGCTCCCAGGGGGTCGTTTCATCAAATCAACTCCATGACAGTCATCCGGGGGGGGGGGGGGGGGCACTCAACCTGTTTTTGGATGTGGGTGTGCCGCTGCCAATCTCAAAACAGGGGGCTAAGGAGCTAAATGGTTAATTGAGGAAGCTCATTTTTGAGGGTCTAAGGAGCTATGCCTAAATGGTTAATTGAGGAAGCTCATTTTTGAGGGTCTAACTCTAGCCCCGGGACGCTGCCACGAAGTGGCAGCGTCCTGAGTGAAACCAGTACGATTCGGTGGGTCTCACAATCTACCAATGTTCAAATGACCATTTAAAAAATGGCCATGTAATTATTATTTTTTAATTAAAGTATCATATATACGATGCCACTTACCTAAACAGACTTTACGCAAATCAGCTTTTCCTAAAAAATGTGTAGAATCGATGAATGTCACTTTTTACTCTCAATTTTCGAAACCAGTCCCATTCGCCATGTTGTTAAAGCCAAATTGAAAATAGGCACTTGCGCATGCGCCTACATGGCCTATGAATGTTTATTACAATGACAGCATAGTTTTCGTCAATGGAATAATGAATATTCATATACCCACTGTAATCCGCCGATCGCTAGCGTATAGATCTAGCGCTCTCGCTCAAGCTCGTCTAATGAATATTCATTAATCCTCCCTTCTTGTCTGTATTATAATTGGAGCTGCTGACGCATGCGCATTGCAAGCAAAACACCGACCTTCGGAAGTTTTTACTACAGGCTCTTGGAGATAAATATGCCTTTTTTGTATCATCCTCATTGAAAAGAAAGACGACAGTCAATCGTAAAGTATTGTAAGTACCTAAAATAGCCTAAAATCAACTGATTTCATGTTTCATGGCTATCATTTTGACAAACGACCTTGTAATTATGTGACATCCATGCGATCAAAGGACTGCGAAGCGCAGCCCGAACACGTAGTGTTCGGGCTGCCGCAGTAAGGTCTAACTCTAACTAAGGAGCGAAAGGGCTCAGGGAAGAGCTAATTTTAGCTGCTCGCGATCTCACTACTCGGGTACACATACGGTGCATGAGCTGAGTCAGCGGTCGCAGTGCTGTTTTTAACGCTGTACATGCCGCGACACTGCACAGACTCGATGTCGCATGCAGATTGATCTCGCTGAGCCGCCGCTAGCACTAAGTTAGGGGGCACACTAGCCCCGGGACGCTGCCACGAAGTGGCAGCGTCCTGAGTGAAACCAGTACGATTCGGTGGGTCTCACAATTTACCAATGTTCAAATAACCATTGAAAATATGGCAATATAAGTTATTTTTTTAAATTAAAGTATCATATATACGATGCCACTTACCTAAAGTTAAACAGACCTTCCGCAAATCAGCTTTTCCGCCCAGCTCCCCCGCTGCGCTGGCCTGGGAGGCTAGGGAGCGACCGTTCCCGGACAATGGGCTGTGCGCATTGTTTTCTCATATTCTAGGGAGCGAGTCGGAAGCCAATCGATGTGCGGTTAATGAAAATCGCATATGGGAGCGACCCGAGAAGGTTGAAAATGGGGGACGTCACAGCGGCACATACACGTGTGACTATGTGAGTGCCCCCCCCCCCCAGGACAGTCATATTCATAACTGTTGTCGGCGATCTACGGAAATGTCATGGACCTGAAAAACTGTTTCACAAAGACATTTTTTTGTTTTCAGAAGTTTTTATTATTCTCTCTCAAAGAAAATTTAACAATTTGAAACATTTCATACAATATAACAAACATTTCATACATTACAATATACATTTCAAACATTTCATACAATATAAATAATCTTCACATAAATATTACTAACTGAAGTTTCACATTTCAAAGCAATTACGAAACCTTGCATGTAAAAATATATATTTAAGTTACACATTTCATTTCATTACCTAAAAAAAAAAGGAAAAAAGACAAGTGAAATGTATTTTCAATAAACAAATCGTAAATAAAGTTTTGTATTTCGTATGAAATTACCTTAACATTCTTTAAAACAAAAATATATAGTGTTGGGTCATATAACAGTTTCCTTCAGAGAGAAAGAATTAAATTAAAAGAGGAAAAATAAAAGAAAAACATGATAGGAAGAAAATAGAAAAAAGAAAGAAAAAAAAAAGGAAAAAAATAAAGAAAGAAAAAAAAAGTGGTAAGAGACACTATCATCCGTCCCCCATCCCACCACAACAACAACAACAACAAAAAATGAACAGATAAAACAAATAAGGAAAGAGGAACAGCCACACCAACAGCACAGATACATAAACAAACATAAGAGGAAAAAGAGAAAGGAAAAGACATGATAAACGACAACTCATCATCGGCAAAAAAACATCTAGTCTATATCACAGTCCATTGGAATTATCGTCAATTACCCAAATAGATTTTGAGGCTCCGAGTTTTCCCCAAACTATTCCAAAATGTAACTAAAAAATGGCAGCGAAGATGAATGCCTGTGATACAAACATCCTGTTTACAATACATGAAAAGATGTGTTTCTTATGCCTTATGGCATCTTAGAATTTATAAAATTGAGAAAACTTGAGGAGGCTTTTGCGATGTAGGAATCTAGATTTGTAGGTAAGACTAAAGAGGATACCGTAATTGACTTATTACGGATAGAAGACCCAAATCGTGTTCATTTTAGAGAAAATGATTAAATTAAGATATCTTATGTAGGCATGGGCGCCAATCCTCACAGGAATTCTATTCAAGTGGGGGGACACCCCATTGTTGCATCCAGGTGTGTCCACCCCACTTGAATAGAATTCCTGTGAGGATTGGCGCCCATGTATGTAGGTATGTTACAAAAATTTGAGATATCTTAGTTCAAGCATTGAATTGATTCCATCAAATAGAGCTTAATGAAAGCTTCAATTTGATACCTCATTCAGCTCTGTAGCTGCTAAATTAATGAAGTTACGGTAATTTTTAGGTCGAAAAATTAGCGCAATTAATTTCTTTTGTTTTCTATTGTTTTTATAGAAAAAAAAAGTCAAAAGTTGTGATCTCGGACCATCCATTCAAACACAAAAACTTTTATAACTTTCTTAAAATTAAAGCTAACAAGATGAAACTTTCAGCAATGATAGATAATAACAGTATGAACATTATGTGAAACTGTCTCATAAAAAAAGCCAAAGGATAACCATTAATTAATTAGGTGATTAATTATTTTGTGACTGCATGTGTGTTTTCGTATGTAAAAATGAAGCGTTTACTGAAATTATCATGTCATCCAAGTCAAATGCAGGATATTTGTAAATGGAACAGACAAGGACCTTGGTTCTATCATCTGGTAAGGATCTTGTTGTATACTTAGTTAATTAATACCATAATTAGTTATTTAATTAAGTAGCCATTTTCGTCAATAAGTTAACTAAATACTGCAAATTTGTCGAAGAACTGAAGTTGAAAATTGTAATTGTGGATAAAAAATATTGACCGAAAATAGTTGTTAATATTCTTTAGAAAAGAAATTACACTAATTAATACATAATTATGAGAAAACTATTCCAATTTCTTGTGTGCAGGTTTTCAGTTCAAAACTTTAAATTATCATCTATTTTGTCAAATTTACATTTTTGCAAGGATTGGAAAAATTCAAGGATTTGAATTTCTTGCTCAGATCCTGAATTAAATCCACATCATGATTAGTAATTTAAGCAATAAAATTCAATAAATTTCTGATGAAAACAGTAAAATTTAGAATCACATGAACTATAATTCAGAGATGTTAATTATTTACTTCAAAATTATGTTTCTATTCTAAAAAATATGATTATTAATCTCCTCTGCATTATTAGAAATTCTGTTTTATGCAGATCGTTCAGATGACTCACTCTCATTTTCAACTCACGTTGTAGCCATACACAGCGCTGTGTATAGTTACTCACATTGTAGACTACAATATAAAATGCACACATGCAATCGCACGCCCGGATCGCACAGAGCATGCATCTCCCGGCGCGGGAAGCCATCGCTTCGCCGTGTCAACTTTGCAATGACATCCCTCAAATTCGCCAATAAAAAAACACATTTCTGACTATAGAATTTTCATTAAAATTCACCCACATCAAGAAAACATGTATAGAAAACATCCATTATACCTTAACCCATTCGCGAAAGAGTGACCACATTATGTGGTTTGCCTTGTTTACAAGAAAACTAGAACGTTTTGTGACCCCAAACTTCGCCTGCCGATGCAGAAATATTTTGGCCAATCAGAACACTCCTTACTTCGTCTCACCAAAAATCTATTTCAGGTTTATGAATTTTAGAAGACCCATTATTGGACATTTCACTTCAAATCTGTACGAGCCTGCAATGAATATTCATATCTATTGTTCCTAGCCAATGTATCCTAGCAACAAGGGGAAATCGATAGCGGCTATCGCGATCCTTTTTTTTTATCTACAACTTCAGACTTTTCAGTTAGATTCAGGCTAGCCTAGCACGTCTAATTTCTCATCTATTTCTTATCTTCTGTGCATTTCTGTTTATTCCCCCCGGTTTTGTTGTTGTGTGGAGTGTTTGTGATTTATTTTATCCTGGTGGACGTGTAGTACGTAATTTTAATTGTTTTCGGTGAAAATCTGGTGAGTTTGTTCGACGTGAGTGAGTCTATCGCGCTCGCAAGTGTTCGCGTGTGTTGTGAATGGCATTTGTCTATGTTGTGAATACGGACTACCGTACGGTAGTCATGCCTGTCATTTCGTTGAACTTTTTTCTTTGGGTTACTTACGGTCCTGTCATTTGAGCTTTGAGTTAGTTTATAACTCATTCATGTCTGTTTGAGTGGGTTTCGGAGTTGTAAAATATATACAACAACTGTATGTATTTTTTTTAAATATTCGTGTGGATTTGCAAAATTTGTCTGGTGGCTGAGGCTCGCCGAATGTACGCCAGTATAAGTTTGAGTGTGACTTTGTTGTGTGACTGTGATGCATGCCGAATATGAGCGCGGTTGAGTGAGTTAGCTCTGTGCCTCGCATGCATGTCATTTTGAAGTCGAGATCCAATTTATTTTGTCATTTTTATTTTATCCAAGCCCGATGAAAAAGAAAAAAAAAACAATTGCAATGTAAAGAAAGAACATGAATACATTTACTAACACTGACATGACTGAACACTGAATACAAATTGCTAACATTTTTTTTCCCTCACCACGCAACGCTCTCTGACACGTCTAATCAAGTTTTCGGGGAGGGATGTTTCAATAATAAAATATTTTTTTTAGAAGAATTTTTTCAAGGGTGTGTTATGACCTGGATATGGCAAAATTTATTGGGGGAGATGTGCCTCTTGATATCCCCTTTGAATGGCCACTGCTACTGCTTAGGCAGTTAGGGGAACCAACCAACCAGTAAAAATATTTATTTCTACAGTTTCAAGAATAATCAAGTAAGAGCTACAATTTAATTTATTCACCAACGTAAATCTTGTGCTTTGGGGTCATTATTCAGCCAAGCAAGGAGGTCTGTGATAACTCCTCGATTCAGCATAATATTATCAATTTCCAACAGTGTTATTGTTTACATTACCGAGAAAGGGTTGTTGAGTAAATGAGTCATTCTTGGTCACTAGGCAACGTTTACCAGTGGGCTGCAGTAGTTTAGAATTACCAGTCCTGGGTAATACTATATTTATTTTTTGCTTGTATTTTCTGTTGTAATATATTAAAGGTTTCTGGTAGTTCAAACATTCAATTGTTATTATTGCTACATAATATAACACCATTATATTCAACTCCAACACGTTCAATCTGATAATCAAAGAACTATTTTCAAGAATTTCCAAATGAATGACTAGATGACAGACTATTGCCCAGTACACACGCAGACAAAAATACACACGTGTACACACTGGGTGATTTCACGCTCGGTGTTGGTGTTTGGTGTTAGTGTCTATTTTGCCCGAAATCGTGATCTAACACCGACTATGAAATGAAAAAAAATCAGTCGGTGTTAGGTGTTGACCTCTGATTTTTTTGACGTAGTTCCGGTTGCCGGTGTTTGTTTTTTGTTAATAATCGTCTACTGAACCGAGCTCGGCCGTCGGTGTTTAATTTCATGTACAAATTCCCATTCACTAACACTATACCCCTAGGGATTAAGAAATACCGATTTCACGGTCGGTGTTGGTGTTGGTGTTTCTAGCTATGGGAAATTTTGCTGATTAGTCATGAGAAATAAAGACAGTAGGCGCTATTCGAAGTGTAATTTCATAGGCGTTAAGAGGTATTATGTTCATATAGGCCTGATATTAGATCTAGGCCAGCATTTGGTCTAACGTTCGATCTAGAGCACACGGAAAGGAACTACTTTTGCTTTTTAATGGGTTTGAAGGAGTGAATAAAAATTCCGACCTAATTTTCTTTTTAAGATAGTTTTAATAAAAATGACGTTAGATATTCCGTAGTTAAAGACCCAGAGAATCCACATCATTTATCAGGATGAGATCTAAATCAACATTTACAATACAAAAGCCATGAATCTTCACGGCTAATCTGTGCCAAGGCCTGAAATTTGGCGGTTTGCCCTGTACGCGCTACGCCGTCCGATCCGGCGTCTAGCTGCATTAGCTACCGCAGCATTTTCTGCTGCAAGTAAGAAATTCAAGAGAAATCATATCTAAACTTTCTGTTCCTGTCAAGACCATCCATTTCTGTGAAGTTTCTTACCACACTCTAGATCAAATAATTATTTATTTTAGAATTGCCGGACTACTCGTGTAATTTAAGGATATTCTAGACTAATAATTAAATAGTTTTAAACATTTTTTCCCCTTCGTTAAAAACCGTGCTGACGCCATTACCAGTGTTAAGCTATCGATGCGCTTTGTTAGGATATCGTATCGGCTCCTTATTCTGAATAGCGGTGTTTGAGCTCGATTTTAGGATAATTTTCGCTCTAAACACCAACACCAAACACCAACACCGAGCGTGAAATCACCCACTGGCTCTGTACTGCGCGATGAATCACATTCCTGGCATACCTCCCTTTCCAATTCCCACGCTATTTTTTCCTTGGGCTAAAAATAACACAAGCTATCGATAGTTGTGGTCCTTCGAGTAGCTATACCATTTTGGGACAGGATGAATGATAAATTGGGGACAAAATCACAGACTCATACAATTTTTTAGCAAGGTCAGTTTGCTAATAATACGAAACTTTTCAGATTCTGCATGTAAGTAAAGATATTACTTCTCTCATTTTGTGACTTTATCCGACTCGATCCCTTACTGCTTGGGGTGTCATTTTTCAACCCCCCTGTACAGAGTCGACGAATCCAAAATCACGCCGTGCCAGCATGAATGACTAGAATAGATGATTCCACTTTGAAATGGGCATGCACTTTCAAGAATGACAGACAAACGAAAATAAATAAAAATATAAAAAGTACATTGTATCACTATTTCAGAATATAACAGATTACTTTACTAAATGATAGCTTTCATAAAGATTTCATTTCAATTGAATGGTGTAAATCACAGGCATATTTAGCTTGGGAACAGTCCCTCTCAAACTGCATGTCCCTTTCGGTGAGTGTCGTGTTCCTAGACTTGCAAGAGCATGTACTGCGCTTGTTGCCGTCTTTGAAGAGTGGTCGTCATGATCCATTTTTAGAAAATCAATGTCGCGAATGGGTTAAATTGACCCCATTATCCAAGATTTATGAGAAAAAGGCACTGACAATCGAGCTCTCGGGAAAACGTCGTGTGCTGATCGCAACAATGAAAAATTGCATACATGTTGGGTATTTCAGAAAAAGGTTTGCGGTACAACCATGTGAGTTGGAATAACTCCACGTTCCAACTTCACCATGCAAACCTTCAAATCCTATAATGTTGGGTATTGAATGAAAGTTTGTCCATTCAGCTACAGCTTGAAAATAACGTCACATGACAAAAATGCTATCAGGCAATGCAAAGGCAGTATTTACAGGGAGTCCCCACAGCCATACGCAAATTGCCCGAACAGCCGCTCGGGAGAATTTACCGCCGTGAGAGCGCACGCATTTCAACGTACCTATCTTATGGCCCAATTTTAAATATTTATTCATTAAAAGATACATATAATATCATTCATATCAAAGCATTGCGTGAAAATGGAAAAAAAGCGAAAATACATACATGATAAATTGTCGTCGTTCACATGGGTCTGTATATTAATATACAGAATGTTCCGTGTTCGATGCTGATTCTATGGTAGACGGATGTGGGTGTTTTTAATATTAATCTCATTTACTTGGTGGGGGGTCGAAAAGCCATAAGAACATATTGGTCGTCTGTACAATATTATAATACAGACATTAGTAATACTATCTGGTAAAGGAATGATAAAGGATAGTGCTTGGAGATCCGGAAATAAATGTTCTCTTAATTTACATTTGTTATTTTTTCACAGCCCAGAAGTTGTCGCTGGTCTTGGCAAAGACGGATTTGTGAAACACTTAGCGGATCTTGTCGTTATGACGTTTTGATGAAACGACCCCCTGGCTTGCGCACGGCCGGCATTTATATTATAATATTGGATGGCCTTGAGGCTGAGCGGGAGGCCGAGGGGGATATCAGAATTTATAAAACGGGTTCAAGAATGTAACCATCGTGATTGGTCAAATAACACCACGTGACCGTGCACGACAAAAAGGCTCTAAAGCACGGCTGAGCTTAGACAGAAATAACCGTCTGTGAGGGGCCTGGCAGCGGGGGGTGCCCCTGCACCCCCTAGAGGGCTGAGGATGCTGGGGTGCTGTAGCTAAAAAGTACTTAAAAAGAGACCCTAATACACTGAGGACCTTTTTTTTTTTTTTTTTTTTTGCTTGTCAGAGATTTTTGGATTTAACAAGAGACACTAAAATGCTGAGGACCTTTTTTTTTCTGCTCACAGCACCCCCAGTAACAAAATCGTTCCCAGGCCCCTGCCGTCTGTTAACGGGGAAATCTTTAATATTTCTGACATTTCTCAACCATGTCAACAGACGGTACACCCGTATATCACCAACAAGGTGTCCGAACAGCCGACCTATGCTTAGGTCGGAATAGTTTTTCAATATTTTAGAAAAAGATCTAGATAGTAGTAGTTTAGTAGATGTATTTACTGAACTTAGAAAGGTCTAGACCATATTTTGATATATTTAAAAGTTTAAAAAATAAAATAGATAAGGTAATAATTAGAAATAGAATTAGGACTTACCGAGCAGCCGGCTACGAAATCGGTTCGCTACCATGTTCGCTACGTTCCGGTTATGTTATACTGCACTGTTAACGAGTACGCCACTGAATGCAATGCTACACACACACAAACACAAAGAAATAATAAAATGGCGATCTTTCCCGAGAACCGCTTATAGTTCCGGGGTCCATTCTATTATCTGCACATACGTCTACAACGTGCGTATGCTCACGTCTATCAAAGAGGTCAATGGGCGGAGACTATTCAATGATATGACCGTCCACACACTACGCGATATGTGAGCATTCAGTCTCTATGTACGGAGGTCTAGTGGAGCCAGACGGAGTCTCAGCGGAACAACCGACGATACAGAGAGACTGAAGCTTTTGGTCTAGGCTGAGCTGCACATACATGTACGCGTACCTCTGCTTGCAAACTTAAAACGCAATGAAATTGCGTAGTTTAATTGTCATTTTAGCGCAGGATTACATGTGCGCACTGAAACATGCATGACTTTTGTTGGCTGCGCTTATGTGTTGTCACCCAGGAAAGCAAATGGCAACCTCCATGACTGTGCGACTCTTGGCATTTCTATGGGGTTCGTAACCATTTTTATAGACTTCATAATCATATTGCCGACCCGTTTTATAAAACTATTAAAACATGGTTGTGATTTCATGCGTTAGTGCGATCTGGCAACATGCAGGTTTTTATCGTGTCAAACACACCCGGCTTGCGCCTCGTGCGTACATCACGATAAAAACCTTTTGCGTTGCCAGATCGCCCCAACGCACTCCCAACCATTTATTAATAGTATAATATTGCCTGCAACAGAATCATAGTGCCACGAGTCGATGGCATTAGGTTCTTTTTTAACCCTTTCGTGACAAAGTTTGTGACCTTGACGGAATAGTACTTATGTGTTTCGCTGATCTCTTCGGTCCATTACAGAGTCACAATGCGTTATCAATATTTTGGGTACGCGCGAAATGAAAGTGTATGGTGGTTTTTAAACATTTTTTGTGAATTCGGGCCTAAATCATAAATGTCTTTTTCGAGAAGTAGACAATAATTGTCTTTTTCGTACCTGTTAAAGGAAAATCCAACCCTAATGGCAAGTTGCTCTGAATGAAAGAGGAAAAATCAGAGAATCAGATTGGTGAAAGTTTGAACGAAATCGGACAAACAAGTTATGAATTTTTGAAAGTTGTAATCAATACATATGGGAATTTCAAATTGGCCTAATACATGTAGGTAACATCACTGTGATTTAGTTGCGGACAACTCCCCCTTTCGCTCCAACACACAAAATGACTAAAATGTCATTTTTTTCAAAATGTATTACTCAGTAGGATTTTTTTCTTTCATGAGGACCTATAACAATATGCGATCTCCAATATATTTTGAGTACTGCCCCGAGGGTAAAGGCGTTTCGGAGAAAAACGCAAATTAATGATATTTTTGTGTACGACGAACGGGAGAGTTGTCCACAAGTATGTCACAATCGACTCACCAAATTGCCAATTTGAGATTCGCGTAGATGTAGTGATCTCATTTTTTCAAACATTTATAACTTTCTTATTCCTTTTCTCTCAAAATTTCATGATCTTGTTTTTCTTATTCTGCTTTCACACAAATCAACTTATCACCAAGGTTGGATTGCCCTCGAAATGTTTCAGATGTGGCGAGGGAGTGATAGTACGTCTCATCGCCTGAAATCAAAAGGTGCAGGTGATTATTTGCTTTAATTCTGAATGTATGGTTAACACTATCTTACATCAGATCACCTTGGTAATTATTTGCTTACTACGCGATATGCATGCAAAAATAATAGGTATTTTTGTGTCGCATGTACTAAAGGTATGGGGGGAAAATAAGATAAATATTTTACCTACATGTACTTCCTTTCAAAATCAGCTCTTAAAAATCTCACTCCTACCTCAAATGGCCGTTAGGAAGAACTTTTGATATTTCCAGCAAAATCCAAAGTCAAAATCATGTCCAAAACCGAAGAAATCCCTGCTGATTGTTTTCGCGATCGCGTGTTGTTTTCATACTGCCGATGTCTTAGACTAAAATCAGCCAACAAAATTTTGCCAACACAGAAACTCGGAATCGCAAGCGCACATCGATCTCTACGCTCGCACGCACAGAAAATCGGGACTTTTCCGTGTAAGCGATAGGGACCAAAGTTTTAACAACAAAATTCTTTTGGGGAGATGTCAGCTAAGCCTGAGTCGAATCGATTGGTTAGCCGGTGTTCGATCGAAGACATCGAATCCCGAATACGTTTTGGCAAATCCGGTGCATCGATTTGTAGTCTGCTAGATTTTTGACTACCGTAGCCACCATGAAAAAAGCAAATAAAAAAAGAAACTCCGTAACGTACAGCATATATACTAGCAGAGAATGTGAAGGCGACTTCAAAGTTCAAACTGTCGGCTAACTTTCGCTAATTCGCTCGCGGAGGACGTCGCGCTTTACCTGTGCTTTCTCTATGGAAAAAAATCGTTTTGTCGTTACGAACTGAAGTTTACGATAATATTCCTGCACTCTCTCTGCATTGTCAATTTGACAATTGTATAATTGAACATGATAAATACGGGCATGAGTACGAGTGTACGCAATAACTAATAATATATATCACACTCTCATCAAATTGGCAATTACTTCTGAATGATCTATAGATATGTGAAGCGAAGCTGAATGAAGTCGAGTCACGTCATGAGCGACGAAAAGTTTATTTCGTATTGGTTTTTTTTTTTTTTGCATCGAACAAACGTCTCCAAAGACAAAGTAAGATTATTTGAATTTGAATCATTGTCGGGTGTGTCAACACTATATTTGGCTAGCCATACGGACTAGAAATTTAAGATTTTGGCTCGTCCGCTGTGATTTTACTAGCCATTGGCTAGCGAGCAGCGAGAGCCCATTATGCCTGCGATGCCAGCGGACCGGTCACCGGTGCATGGTGCATGCACTGCGTGCAACTGTGTGCAACTCTGTTTTCACCGCACATCATTTATCGATTAACCGGTATTCGATCGAATCAAAGCCGTCGAATCCCGGATTATGAAATATTCGATATGACTCAGGCTTAATTGTCACACACAGTATTGAATAGAGCATGCTCGTCTGGTCCCCTATGCTCCGGGTCTGCCAACTTTTGATTCAGAGCCACTGGCACTACCAGATGCATTAGTAACTTCAGAAAGAGCATAAATGGCTGCACAATTACTTTCCCTAGTTTTGTTGCATGAGTTTTCACCATATCAGGGCTGCCAACATTGGATAATATTTGAGAGTGAGATTACAGCCAGGCTGACAACCTTTTTAGCACGACAACTGTAGCGCTTGGTGCATTCAAGGAATAAATCCTACTAGGTACCCATGTAGAGGTGTCGTAGTCGAGTGGTTTAAACACTTGACTGGAGATGTGAAGGTTGTGGGTTCGAACCCCGGCACGGCACTAGTGTTCTTTGGCAAGACATTAATCTACATTTGCAACTCTCAACCCAGGTGTTACACGGGTACCGGTAGGAAGGAATTCCTTGAATGCATGAGCACCGAATTCGGTAGCCTAGCTAGAGCCGGGGTAATGTTGGAGCGCCTTGAGCACCTTATTACGAGGTGGATATGAATGCTATAAAAATATCGAATATTATTATTATTATTATTATTATTTGCTACACCTGGATCGAGCATGGCAAATGTAGATAAATATCTTGCCAACGGACGTTAGTGTCATGGCAATTAATTGAACCCCACGCATGTAACTTGGGATCTGCTGTCCGGTTACTTATCCACTAGACCAATACACCTCTATAATGATATCATTATCCTACATCATAAAATTCTTGTGCTAGGGTCGGCCAGGAATGTCTTACGTGACATAAAAAATACTTTCACCACGAAGAAAAAATGGATATCACGTAACATCAGACCTCCAAATATTTTTCGATACATGTATGTACCGTACCGATATTTTGCATCACTTTTTTGTTATTCAGGATATATAGCGACAATGTATCCCGATAATGTTTGTACATGAGCCTCTCAGTGTATGTATACATGTACATGTAGGTTTAGATTCTACATTTGTACATTTGGTCTTTATTTTGTATCTACCTTTGTATAGATCTACATGTAGGCTTAATGTTGTTGGATATAAATGAAATACCATACACTCTGTTCGAGCTGGCACCAGTTGAAATTATGGATTGTGAGAGGTCACACACGTTACCTGTAATTTTTCACCTCTGACATGGAACAGGTATTATCAGTGACCTTTTTTTGTTATAATCCATGTATGTCTGTATATGCTGTATACAGGACAAACCAACACACTTGGAAGTTTATTAAAATTATAGGGCTCACAATAGTCCAATTCCCTGGGTTTTTCTGTCACACCCATGACTAAGAATGGCCGTTTATATGATAGAAATGATAAGTATTTGTTGCCCCTTCCTCCCCCCCCCCCCCCCCCCCCGTTTTTTGTTTTGTTTTTGACAGGTTGGTGCTATGCAGGCTTGTTACATGGCTCAACGAGGTTATACGGTTGATCTATATGAATCCAGAGAAGGTAAGGGGCTTCATCTCTAGTTATACCAACCTGCTAACTGTTTATTGAACATGAATAATTCATGTTTACAATTTTGACACCATTACATGTCTGTATTACAATACTCCAGGCAGCTCAGACATGTAGTCATGCACTTTACATGTAACATTGCTTTAACCGCTGAATAGGCTTCAATAGGTTGTGTGTGTATCAGCAGGGATTTGTCCAGTCTAGATCATTCATTCATTCATTTGTGAGAGGAAAATAATTATTTAGAATTTCAACTCTGAAAAATCCAAATTCAGTGTTGAAGAGTCCCTGAATCAGGTAATCTAGCAAATTTAAGTAAATTAAATCTTGCTTAGAGCGATTTAGAAGCAGTGAATTCACGACACAGTCCCACAGAGACTTAGTCCCATGAGTGGTAGACCTGCCATGTTTGCTCACAAATATTTTGGAAAAGTGCAGTGACAACTGGTTTCTAATTTAACTCTTTTCTAATGGACCTCTGAATAACTGAGTTAACATGATATATGTATTTTGGTCTGGTTTGTATCTGGCTCAGCCTGAGACCTACTTTAGTTCTGAGCTACATTGATCACTAATTTGAAGATTCAGGTTTGGTTTGGGAGTATTCCTCAGCAATGAAGATCATGCATTATCTGTCACCAAAAGTACTTACCTCAGCAAATATTTTACTGCTCTTAATAACCTCATACGTATCATATTAAGCCAAAGAAGTGATGCCAGTAAACTACATGAAGATCTCTTTTGCATTCTATTTGCCTGACAGATATTCGTCTAGCAGAGCATGTGGCAGGTCGTAGCATCAACCTTGCTCTCTCTGTGAGAGGGCGCTCTGCATTACGGCAGATAGGCTTAGAAGAAGAGGTAAGATGTGTAAGAGTGATTGTTGTTGTTGTACATGAGTCACATTTATTAATTCTCTATTTGAATGACAGAAGTCAGATTAGCCATGTGACCTGACTCCAGTTAAACTTTAAAAGAAATACATGTAGTAGTAGGAATAGATGTTCAGCAAAAATATTAAAGAAGAAAAATGTTCCGTATTCCTCATTGAAAGGGCATCTCTCTATCTATATATATCCCATAGCTTGGAGGCTGTTGCGTCAACATTGTGATGAATCTTGAGATAGGGGTTTTCCAAAACTTTCTGTCTTCAGCTATTCTAGTTAGCTGCTCAAAAGACTTTCCTGTCCACTGCTCTATGTTATCAGCCCAGGTCTTAGACGGTCTGCCTCTTGTTCTTTTGTCATTGGTTCCTCTTTGCAAGATGGTGTATTCTTCCATCTAGTTACTTGACCAAACCTCTCCGGCTGTCTTTTCTTCATACACTGTAGTTGTGATAAGGTGATCCTGTTCCCCTATATAACTCCTTTTCCTTGTTGGACGTATACAAAGTGTAGGGGATATGTGGTTGCCTTCTCATACAATTCATCTCAAAAGCATTGATTTGTTTTTCCATCTCTGCATTCAGTGTCCGCGTTTCACATCCGTACAAACAGACTGATCAGTGTTACCAGTACTCTCAACAGGCTCAACCTAATACTCATTGGCAGTGGCGCAAATCGATTTTGAAATTCGGGGGAGGGGGGGGGGGGGGGGACACCACATGATTTAACTGTCCGAAATGTCTGAAATTTTCTGACCACCAAAAAATAAAAGGTTATCACATTTTGGGGGTCTAATTTTCCTCCCAAATTCTCTGATAAGCAAAAAAAAAAATGTTCTTCAAAAAGGTGGGGGGGGGGGGGGAGGACATGTTCCCCTGTCCCCCCGTCCCCCCGGATCCCCTGGATTTGCGCCCATGCTCATTGATATGTACTTATCATTCCAGATTGGCTTCAGACCTGCAAGTGCTGAAGTTGCTGAGCACTGCAATTCTGATCATGATTTGTTGACCAGAGTTTGCATCCTCTGTGATAGTAATACCCTTAGATACTTGAAGTGATCAACGTTTTCAAGTTGTTCTCCTCCAATCTCCACTGTTACAGTATTCTCGTTAGAACCCATTTAGGATCTTGCTTTTTCCAGCGCCGATTTCCGTGCCAAGTTAATTTGCACTTTCGTCCAGTCGGGCATATGAATTGTAATATCACATTTTTTGCATAATTCTAAAGAGGCTCTATGGGCGACAAGTCGGTGCCCAGTTGTGTGACTATTGATGCACTGTGATATGTAGCAGATTGGGCTATTTCTCCTACCACAAGGCTCACTGGGCCTCACTCCCATTAGACTGGTATTTCAGTATAACTATCAATATGTTATCATTTGGAATATTGTTCAGGAAGAATTATTATTCAGAATGTTCTAATTCTTCTGCAATTTCTTCCAAACTTTAGTTGTAATGTTTGCCGTATACTTTGTCGTCTTTACTATTATCGGTATTAAACGAGTCCTGTATCAATTCTTTTTTCTGTAACCTAGGTGGTGAAGTCAGGGATTCCCATGCATGCTCGTCTTATTCACGGTGTTGATGGGAAGAAGAGTGCTCAGCCCTATGGAAAGAAAGGAGAGGTACAGTGTAAATAATTTATAAGCCTATCAGTCAGACCGCAGGTCGTATGCAAATGAGCAAAAATCGCGCATTTTATTTCCAGTGCCCGAAATGGACTCTCTCCCTGCACCCAGTCGGCTGTATCGCATGGTCATCTTTAAAGTTATGTTCTTAAATAAATATAAATAATATGCTCATTAAACTTTCTGCAAAAATAAATGAATAGTTTACCAACATAGGAATATTTTGTTTTAGTCAGAATTTTAGAAATAAGTTGTTTAAAATAACAGATGAAATAGTCATACAAAAGCCTTTTTTTCACAAGATTTCAAGTTGTTAAAAGACATATAAAAAGTATATGAGCCGCCATCAAGACACATATGTATGGAAGCGCTGGAATCTCATCTTTTTCATCGTTACATTCAAAACATCCATAGATTTATGACAGAGTCAGGATCCAGCAATATTCAGCCGCAGATCATCCGTTGTCAAGACCATGGTCAAGACCATAGAATCTTAGCCCTGTGATTGGCAAGCAAGCCATCTGTAACCAAGTGCGCGTTGAATGAAACAATGCGCAACCTGTTGCTTCATCCTTGCGCAAACATGCGCATAGCTGTTGCCAGGCTGTGAGAAAACATCTTGCGTGGTGGTAACCAATCAGAATGCTGGAATTGACTTTTTTAAAGACAAAGTGTGTACATTGGTTACATATTGCTGGATCCTGACCCTGTCATGAAGTGCACATTAATGTTATTTCAATCTTTGGAAAGTACAGCAAATGCCCTTTACGCTCATGTCAAATTTGCCCTGGCTCACAATAAAACTATAGTAGTTTTGGCCATATTTATATTTCATTTCATTTCCATTTTTTGTCATAAAAGGAACACCATTTTTTACCAATTTCGTCTTTTATTTTGAAAACAACAAAAGCATGTCACAAATCTCTGATCCCTCTTCTTTTATTTGATGCATAACTCATGGCAATTGGTGAATGATAAGTAGTCCATTCAATAGTTTGCAAATAAGATGTTCCTGGCTGTTCTTGCTCATTATGTATTCATAGTCAGGCAGAACTGGAAATAAAATAGCGCGCTTTTTGGGGACCTGCGGATTGGCTGCTATAGTTCAAGTATGATATATAAGTAATATGCCATGAAAATAATTACAAGTATGTCTGAAAAATAAAGTTTTTCATTTTGTTTTTCTTTCTTTGACATATTGCATTTTGGAAAAGTGGTCTTAAACTTTTGCAAATGATGGTAATGTAACAGCAAATGATAAAATCTTTTAGGCATGAAATATTGCAAGTTAGGATGACATTTTGTCAGGCCCTTTTCTGCTTTACGGTTCTGTGACTTCTTTCATGTTTCTAATTTCAAGCTTCATAGCATATTGTATTGAACATACCACTCCCACATATTGTCTAATATTTTGCTCTTCATGTAAACCAAACAGTATGCCTGATTCCATATGTCAACACCTTAAGTTCTTGCAACATTTAAAGGGGTACTCCAGCCTGAAATTAATATGAATTGAATAAATAGAGTAAAATTAAACAAACAAATCACTGAAAATTTCATCAAAATCGTATGAAAAATAATGAAGTTATGGAATTTTTAAGTTTTGCATTATTTTGGTAAAACAGTTATATGCACGTCGTCATGAATATGCAGTGAGTGAGCTGATGATGTCATATCCCCACTTTTTCTTTTGTATTTTATTATATGAAATTGCAATTATTCAAATTTTTTGCTCCAAGCCTATAACTAAAAGGACCTACTCCTTATTTAATGTGTAAGTTCATCATTGCTGTAACTTTTTTGGTTACAAGGGAGATATTTTTTATAGATATGTATGAAAAAATGAAATAATGCAGATTTCATATAATATAGTTAAAAAAGGAAAGTGGGGACGTGACATCATCAGCTCACACATTACATATTCATGATGATATGCATAGAACTGTTTCCCAAAATAATGCAAAACTTTAAAATTCAATAACTTCGTTATTTTTTATCGGATTTCGATGAAATTTTCATTGTTTTGCTTGTTTAATTTTACTCTATTCATTCAATTAATATTATTTTCAGGCCGGAGTACTCCTTTAATGTCTTTCTTTGTCTGTTTTCCGGTTCTGCAACTTCTTTCATGTTTCTGTTTCACTCTATTTCAAGCTTCATATTGTATTGAACATTCTACTCCAACATATTGTCTAATTTTTTGCTCTTCATGTAAAACCAAACAGTATGCCTGATACCATCATATTTTGTATTATCTTGCATGTCAACAGTCTAATTTCTTGCAACATTTCATATCAACATGTATATTTGATTTATCTTTGACCTGTGAACATTCCAGTCATATATTCATTATTAAATCTCATCTCATTACTCGGTCCCATTTCATAAAACTAGTTATCAGTAACAACTGCCATATTTCTATGACAAATTTGCTCTCAGCCAATCAGATGCAAGGATTTCAGTAGCTTATAACAGTTATTGCAACTTGTTAAATTGATATCAAGTTTTTATGAAACAGGGCCCTGGGGAGCGTTTCATCAAGCGTTTTGTCAGTGATTTTTACCAACAACTGTTATAAGCTACTGAAATCCTCGCATCTGATTGGCTGAGAGCAACTTTATCAGTAAAAATCACTGACAAAACGCTTGATGAAACGCTCCCCAGATCTACATTGTAAATGATTAAACCACTCTAATTAATCTTTTTCCTATAAATTGCATTGTATCTGTTTCTATACAAACATGTTAACTTTGACATTCGTATGCATGTATTGTTTCATATAGATGCGAAATGGCCCAACTTCATGTCAAATTTATCTCTCTTAAAGTTGGCAAAGTTCCATCATAATAAGCATACTGGTATTTCCTTAGAATATACATATACATGTATGTGGTGTGCTAACGTACAATCAAATTACCTTACAACAAAAACCTGTTTGGAAAATTCTTGAAAGCAAAAATTAGTTTTTTTTTCAGAAAAAGAGAAAAATTAGGCAGCAACCCAAAAGAAAATGGATGGGAATGTATACTAGTGGTCTATTGAAGAGGAAATTGGATGCAGTTACATGACCATTGCTCTAAGCAAATTTCTTTTTCTTATTCCTTGTCTTTCGTCATTTTGTTATAAAAGGCCATCCTCTCAGTGGACAGAAGAAAACTGAATGAACTTCTCTTATCTGGTAAGCCGCACTTTGAAATGTGTGTTTTAGATAATGAAAATAACACTTATCAATTTTTAAAGTTCATATTGAAGGCAATGTCTCGATGCTCTTCTGGAAATGATATGTGCACTTTTGGTAGCAAAAAGGAGATTGGAAATAAATGTGTTAAGTATGTTGTTTTCCTTGTGTAAAATGATGCAGGTACAAGATCATTTGGTATTCCATCCATGATTTCCGATGAATTTAGTGTCAATATCTGTGAGGAATGCTGATAACGGCTATACACTGCCCTATGCTAGGACCCTTCCACCCTGACGGCTGCCGTGCATGAATTTCTGTGCATGTGTACAGCATACACAGTCTCCCATATGTTAATACATGTGTGTACATATTGTAGTACAACTTGCTCTTGTACATGTAGGAATTTAGATCGCCGTCCCGGTATCTAAATTATTTCTTACTGCTCACTTGTTTAATATATAACTTTTTTGTTGTTGTTTAATATATATCAAGCAACAACAAAAAAACTTGTAAAAAAGTATCATAGTACCCATGGTAATTTGACCAAATTACCATCAAATCATGCATAGTACTATCAAATTACCATGATTTGATGGTAATTTGGTCAAATTACTGTCAAATTACCATGGGTACTATGGTACTTTTTTGCAAGGGATAACTTGATAAGGAAAATCCTTCACAGCAGCTTAGCTATGCTAGTACATGTGTCTTGCTATTTATCGTCTAAAAATCAAAGAAATCTGACAAAAAGTTTTTGAGTGCTTACCAAAACTGCACATTACCTTTAAGGTCCTGCTGCCATGGCACATAGTGACAGGGTACAAGGTATTTGCTTACTATGCTATGGCAGACATAGATAATGTAGGACATTAGTGTCCAACTGGTCTTTAATTCACAATTGTGGCATATCCAGTCTCTTGCTCTTACAATTGCACTATCAGTCTCTTGGAGTGTTGCAAGAAAGTTGCGATTGATTGCAAGTTGCAACTAATCGGTACTGACCAATCAAAATCATTGTTGCAAGCGCATCTTCTTGAATGGGCAGACCCTGAACCATTCAGAGTGGATGTTCTAATTTGCTTTACAATTTGCAATCGATTGCAACTTTCTTGCAACACCCCATTGGCTCCAGCTCCTGTGACTTGTTAGTATGAGAGGAAAATGAAAAAATGAAAATATTTCTATTTGATTTATCAGTAGCTCAGAATTATGAGATACACAAATGCATGCTAGATCTATTGAATTTGATATACTGACCTGAGTGTCTGCTGTTCAACCAGAAACTTTTGTAAATTGTAAACGATAGCCAGTTTCACTTTCGCAAATTGCGAAAACCCAAAGTTGTTGAGTTGTGAATTATTTTCCGTCATAAAACTTTTGTGAATTTCTTGAATGCGAAAGTATCTGGTTGAACAGTAATCCCATCAAAGGGTGAATTTTTATAGTAATGAAAAAACATGCTCTAGATTATCTTGTGTAAATGATATCATGTTCTGAATTGTGATTTTCTGCTGCCTGCTGCCAGCTGCTGAGAAGTTTGAATCGGTCAAGATGCACTTTCATCACAAGTTGACTCAACTGGATCTAGACAAGGGAATCCTCCACTTCACAGAGTAAGTATAAATGTAAACACAAATAAAATTTTAATTTTGATATGGTGTTTGAAAATCTACCTGCCCTCTTTTTGGGCAATTCCATGGAAGGACATTTGGATACCGTTTGTGTGTGATTGTCCTTCCGTTACCGTGGAATTACCCTTTATTGGACCTCTGGGGAGTGTTTCATCAAGCATTTTGTCAATGATTTTAACCGACAACTGTTATAAGCTACTGAAATCCTTGCATCTGATTGGCTGAGAGCAAATTTGTCAGTAAAATCATTGACAAAACGCTTGATGAAACACTCCCCTGGGGTGCTGTACGGCCATGTATTTCACACAATAAAGACCAGGGTAAACAAATTCCTGTCCAGAAGCCTGGTTAAATGTGTGAGCAAATGTCAGTATAGTCAATTTGGTAGGAGTAAAGTCATTTGAAAATCCACATAACAGCAAGTAATTGCAGATTGCTTTATGAGAACTACATGTACAAACAAAAATAGAATCTGGATTTCATTATCTTATGCACAGTAAGAATAACCAACCAGTTGAGGCCCAAGCAGATCTGATTTTTGGATGTGACGGGGCGTATTCATGCGTACGACGACAATTGATGAGGAAGACCCTGATAGACTACAGTCAGGAGTATATCCCTCATGGCTACATGGAACTCAGTGTCTCTCCCAAGCCTGGTACTACTGGAGAGGTGGGTACACCGGGGCGGGGGGGGGGGGGGGGGGTGTCTTCAAGTGTCTTATCTGTGATTTTTACTGACAAATTTGCTTTCAGCCAATCAGATGCAAGGATTTCAGTAGCTTATAACAGTTATTGCAACTTGTCATTGATGACAAGTTTTATGAAACAGGGCCCTGATTAGATAGTTAGTTGGTGCTCTGACATTGGCTCCTGCGGCAATCGTTAGTTTGCAGGCACAAACCTTTGTCAGTCGCAAAAGAGTGTCTGCACTGTAAGACTACATGTACCATAGGCCCTGTACTATAGCTGCTCCTGACACGACCATGTGTATGTCATTACCGTACGATTTTACAGACGTGTATCAATCAGATATGATTATTTACGTCTGGGGACCAACCTTTAACGTCACCATCTGAAAGACGTGACTCAGTCTCGAACCTGGGTCTGGGTATTGAAGTTCAGTTTAACTTAGTTTTAACTTTATAGTCTTGTTTGTGGCATGCCAAGTGTCAATCAATCTGTTCTGTACAAATTGCTATTCTGTAACAAAATTGACAACAAAAGCGATTCTTAAGGTCTAATAATTCATGAAATGAAACTGAGAAATCAGTATATACATCATAATGACATTATATTTTTGTTTGTTCACGTAGTAACAAGATTATATAGCGGAACCTTGTTATGAAGAACACTGTTATAACAAACTCTCGTTACAGTAAGATAGTTTTGCCGGTCCCACTTCTTTGTATTCTATTGTTTTCGAGCCCTGGGCGCCCTTTCATAAAACTTTTTATCAATATAAACAAGTTACAATAGTAGTTGAAAGCTACTGAAATTCTTGAATCTGATTGGCTGAGAGCGAATTGTCATAGAAATGAGGCAGTTGTTATCAATAACAAGTTTTATGAAATGGGGCGGTAATATAACAAGGTTTCCATATAAACAGGTAATCTCCTTGGTCCCAAGGAGTTGTAACGAGGTTCCACCGTAGTAAATTGCACTGAATGAAGAGGTTGGCATTTAATGCTTCGTAAATCAGTGGACTATTAAACTCAACCTTCCTAGTCTGGTTCAGTCCTAGACTGAAGTTAATCTGTTTTTTTTTACCTCTTGACTACTGAAATCTCTCACTTCCATAGCACACTCTGGTCATGAAATTACATTGTGAAAGAAACTGTCTCAAATCAAGAATTGTTTTATACTATGGTGTCTTAGAATCACCAAAATAGATAAGAAATTGACCCAATCTCACTGAAAAGCACATGTACTGCACCCAGAAATAGGTGGGAGTACACACACAAGTGGAATGAATGCTCTGCCCGAACATTTCAGTTATTTCTAGACATATATTTTGAATTTAAGAGCATTTGAAGAGCAATCATTTTCAGGGGGTGTTTCTATTATGATGTTCTTCCAAACTGACATAAAAGGAATGAGAAAGCTCACAAATTATTTTTCACCTTTCCCAGAACTCAAGATTCCCTTTCACCCATCGGCTACTGAATCATCTTATTCTCACAGGCTTAATACAGGACCACCTGGTTCCCGTAGGCAATGGGTTAATACAATTTGATTTTGGTATAAGACAATTTCCCATAGACTCCAGGCAGAGTTGTCTTGGGCGTGGTATTCATTGGGTTAATGCAGGAAATACTCTGTTCCAAAGGTTATGGCCCGGATTCACAAAAGAGATTTGTCTTAACCCATGGTCTAAACCGTAGTTGAAACCTTTGCCGTGGACTAAATTAAGCGTAAATAAGCATACATATTGCGCATTACTATCCACCCATTGGACATGAGGATGTGCCATGGTTTAGATATACGTCTTCCGTGAATTTGGGCCTATGGGTTAAGAAAACGCACCCTTACATTTACGTTTATGAATTCAGTTTTACTGTAAAGTCCATCAATTTACATGTGCATCATGATTCAGTCGCCATTTTATTATAACAATGCAACTCGTAGCCACGATGACACGTCTTGATGCTTTTGACCGTGTCGTACACAGCACAACATGGAGGTCAACTACCTCCACATATGGCCCCGCAACACTTTCATGATGATTGCCCTGCCTAACCTGGACGGCTCCTTCACCCTGACCCTCTTCATGCCCTTTAAAGAGTTTGAAGGCATCATGGACCTTGGGGACGATGGTGTGCTGGAGTTCTTTGAGAAGTACTACCCAGATGCTATTGAGAAGATTGGGGTTCAGAGCTTGAAGGATACCTTCAATAGTAGCAAGCCCCTCCCACTGGTATCCATCAAGGTAAGAGTTTAAATTTACCTCAGTGGAGATTTATCCTTTTGATCACTTAAGTTTGTACTTTGATTTGTTCTCTTCAATACTTTCCAGTGGATGTATCGGGAGCCAGGCTAAGGAGAAAGTAACTTTTTGTTTGTTGAAAGTACAGTTAAACCTGTACATACAGCAACTAGAAAAGTGGTCTTTTCAGACAGACAGTCTTTATATACAGGTTCCTTTTGTGCAGGTTTTAATGAGAAATACTGATAAAAAAGAATGAAAAGAATGTGGTCTTTATAGAGAGGTTGTCAATTAAGCAGGTTCACTGTACATAGAGACTTAACCACAAAATATGCTTTACATTGAAAAATACCATGATCACTATACATCCTTGTACTTGTTGAAATTACATTTATTGAGTACCATAAAAAGGATGAATTCGTTTTCATACAGAGCTTAATGCCTGATATGAGTGAATATTTGTATGACAGTCATATCAAATCTTTTAAAGCAGTGTTTCAGGGTTGTGATAGAATTGGCATCAAATTTAACCAAAATGAATTTTTGTAGTATGCCCCTTGAAGCCTACCGATCACTACTGGCGGAAGTAGTTACTGTGTAGTTATTTTAGCACTCATTCAAAATGCTAAATTTGAAGTTAAAGGGATTGATTAACTTTGCCCAGGATTGAAAAAAAAAATCAGTGTTCCAGCTAAAGCTGTAATCATAATTGCAAACCATTAGGTCAGACAGGAATCGCCTGAGTTTTATAAGATGATCGGTCATTTATATATCAAGATATTTACAATTGAACATTGATATCGGGATAGAGTACCACCGAACTCTAAAGAACTCTCGCGGTTGGCATACCTAGCTCTATCACAGAATACCGTACGGGCTGGAAACCCGCTCTGAAATCGCCAAGCGCTGGCGCAGCGAAGCAGCCGAACGACTTGCGCTAGCGATCGATCGCGATTTTCTCTTTTTTAAGATAGTAAACGGGTTCCATTTGCTCTCATACTTTCACATATCCTTAATTATATAATTATGTAGTTAGAGGTTTGCACACAATTCACTGGCATTTGAGCTGATTTCACAATTTTTCTCAAAGTTAATCAATTCCTTTAATAATTGATCCGCATAAATTCATGGTTTTATATATATATATAATTGTAAGGAAATAACATAATACAACAGCTTTGGCGGAGACATTTTTTCAGCCTTTGCAAAAATTTCAAAAAGGGAGGACAGCTCTGGGGAACTTTGATTTAAGTTACGCAACAATTATTCTCTCATTTCCTTTCGCATTATATATATATATATATATATATATATATATATATATATATATACAGTGTATATACACAGATGTGCTTTTCAATGAAGCGAATAAAGAACAAATGAAATGCAATACTAATAATAGGCGTTATAAATCATTGCTTTCCACCTGGACAGTGCTCCCCGTACCACTATCAGAACAAAGCTGTTATCATGGGAGATGCTTCTCATGCCATGGTGCCCTTCTTTGGACAAGGAATGAACTGTGTAAGTACACTGAAACCTGTATATAAAGACCACTCAAGGGAGACAAGAGAAGCGGTCTTTATGAGCAGGTTGTCTTTATGAGCAGGTTGTCTTAATGTACAGGTTCCTCTAATACATATACATGTTTCAATGATAAACACTTTTTCAAGGGAAACAAAAGTTGTGGTCTTTATAGACTGGTGGTCGCTGGAGCAGGTTTGACTGTATTTGCCGGAAGTTTTTTTTCACATTCATAGACAAGTTCAAGGCATTATTCCCATATGTTACCCAATGCTCTTGGTAAATATTTGATTACGCTTTGTCCTAATTGAGGTGACTGTACTTTTTTTTGGATTTTGTATGTTGAAATAATTATAGATTTCTAGATCCTGGTTGATGTCTGAGAAAACTCTCAAAGTTTAATTTTAATAAATTTTCTTCTTAATTCCCCTACTTTGTTCAATAAAGGTTGCCTAATTTTGCTAAGTGCTTGCGGAACGATATCAAGGACGGTGTAATTATGGATTTACTTTAAAAACAATGGAGATTGTGTTGGAATCTTAACAGTAGTCCGTTGTGTAAATTTTTTTGTATTCATGATGAAAGTTTGTATAAGCCGAGTCTGTATTTATTCTCATTTTCATATCACAGGGTTTTGAAGATTGCTTGGTATTCAATGAAATCATGGATAAGTTTGATGGAGACTTCAGTAAGTAAACCGTGTATATGTTTTTCATATAGTGTAAGCAGTAACCATGACCCGTTACACCTTAACAATGACTCTTCGACATATATATTGGAATGAAATAACTTATTGTCCAAGATGATTATGCAAACATGTCATAAGACTAAAAACCACCGCACACCTTATGATCGGTCTGCAATCCGATTTG
Organism: Heliocidaris erythrogramma; assembly: GCA_025617745.1. Taxonomy (NCBI): domain Eukaryota; kingdom Metazoa; phylum Echinodermata; class Echinoidea; order Camarodonta; family Echinometridae; genus Heliocidaris; species Heliocidaris erythrogramma. The sequence continues at coordinate 15,246,111 of CM046857.1, read as the reverse complement.
TGAAATAAATCGCTATGGTATTAAATCTTGGCATTTTAACAAATGAAATCTACCCTATTCAGGTTCTGAAAAGTAATATGAATACTAAACACAGGGTTTTGGTGAGCTGTCAGCTTTCTACAGGGAATAAGGGCAAAATTAGTTTCAAATCGTAGGCAGTCGTACGATTTTTGTGATGCCATTACGACTCAGAGCCGATTTGGACATTCCACCAACGAGAAAACTCGGCATAGGCGGTATTATCGATTTTACTCTCTGTATGACTATTAACCAACCCACTATCAAAAATATTTGTTGTTTTTAAATGATTTGTCAAATGATATTACATTTTTTCTGAAATCGGATCGCAGTCCGATCGTAAGGTGTGCGGTGGCCTTTACATGTACATTTAGTTCTAGAACTTTGTTCACTTTTGGTTGAGGCAGTGATTTTTGTCATACAATGTTGTCTCAAGTACTCTCTTGAGCTACTATTTTGATTTATTCTCTTTACCTGGGGCATGTTATTTTTCTTTTTAAAATAATTTTTGGGATGCAGATCACATCAATCTGTCCTGTTTTTTTACTTTCTTTTGAATCTTCTTTTTTGACAGGTAAAGTGCTTCCCCATTACTCCAAGTTCCGTGGTCCAGATGCAAAGGCAATATGCGACCTTGCAATGTATAATTACGTCGAGGTAAAGAAGTTCTTCAGTTTGTAATTCACTCTTTCAATGTGAACACTCTTTGAATAATGTGTCCATACAGATTCTATTACTAAGAATTATGTAAGGTACCTACATGTATTAATACCTGAATGATATAAAAGTCTTGATGCACCACACTAACGCCCAGTTTAGACTTGACACAGTTAGCCACCTTATACAACCTGCCGCAACAAGATAGAAAACATTCAACAAAACCCCTACACATACTCGCTAATCTGTTTGTCGTAATATACTGACATGCACTATGCTTTATTTTGCCATTGCCTGTTTTAAAAAAATCTGTTTACTGCTTCGTGCCTGATTAGGCTTTAGTGAATGCAATTTGAAATCATACATTCAAAGGCATATGGTAGGCAATTCCCATGTGCAGTAGATCAGAATTCGCTGACACCAAAATTAATGGAAAGCACTGGAAATATTAATGGGTGTACAAGTCTGGGACACAGCAAACTCTGCGGTCCAGCCAAGAAATACCCCCTGGGCTCTCAGAGAGTCTTCGGGTGAGATAATGACTTCATCATATGGGGCGATGGGTGGAAAATGCAGAGCATTACATAAGGCCTGTTGGTCATAAAACTGTAGTCCACTCTGGGTGATTGACAACATCTGTTATTGGGTAAACGACGGAATGGTGTCAAATTCCCCATGAGAACCCAAGATTAAGTGATTTTAAATATTTCGCCAATAAGCTCTTGAGCTCGCTCCGCTCATAAACTGCTATGCCTGTATTTCTTGCTCCATCAGATGAGGTCATTAGTGAACTCTCGCTGGTTCCTCTTCCGTAAGAAGGTTGATAAGTTGCTGAACTGGCTGTTACCTTCCAAGTACATTCCCCTCTACTCCATGGTGACCTTCAGTCGTATCCGATACCACATAGTCATCAACAAGTGGAAGAAACAAGATAAAGTAAGCGGATGTTTCATGTAGCATACATAGACTAGGCAGTTTTAGTAGTCACTCGGTAGAAGGTGCGTGATTTTTGTTCTCTATCAGATGAGGTCGTTAATGAACTCTCGCTGGTTCCTCTTCCACAAGAAGGTTGACAGGTTTCTGAAATGGTTGTTACCTTCTAAATATACTCCCCTCTATGCCATGATCCGATACCATGAAGTCATCAACAAGCGGAATTTTTTACGTATTGTAAACACCAGTGATTTCTGTGGCACGAATCTAATTTGCAAGTTTCTGTTTTTATTTAAATGTTGTGATTCAATTATTTCATTTCTCAAAGCGTCCATGAAAGTGAAATTGTTTCTTTGTCTTGAGAACTATTTTTTGTTAAAGAAAAAAGAAGAAAAAAGTCTGAAATGTTCTGTAGATGAGTTTTAAAAAACGTCCAGAGCTCTAAGTGAGCTTTCCAGAGATGAATCATCTCTGCTTCTGTATATATCTTGTCCTTCTATGCAGTGTGCATCATGAAAAAAAAGGATATGCAACAGTTGTACATGAAAGTATACTGATAGGGCAGACTTGCTAAAAGTGAGATTGTATTAGTCCTTCATTGATATACACTTTCAGATTCAGGAATTCGTAAGATCGTTTGAAGTGTATTACTGTGAAAATAAAGTCACTGATTTTTTTCATTTTTCAGTTTGTGAACAATAGTCTGGTCCTTCTTGGTTTCTCATCACTGAGTATTCTTACGTGGCTCATCTTGAGAGGGCGCCAGATAAAAATCACCAGGTTGACAGAGACGCTGGCGCAACGATTACATGACTTCTTCTAATGGACTTGAGAATGAAGGTCATTTCATCAAAGACATTTCCATGCAGTGCCTTTTATGTCTTTCTTTCAAAGATATACTGTAAGACTAGAATCTTTCTGTGGTGTGAAACTTTCATGAATCATTAACGACACATGTTTCTGTGATCAGAAATGTTCGCGAATTTCAAAAATTTCTTATTGGAATTCAGTTATTTTGCAGCATGAAACATTCTTGAATCTCCACCATTCATGAAAGTTTCTGGTTCTACAATAATCATAATTGGCATTAATACCCACTTATTGTATTTGATAGTACCAAAGTTGTCAGGTTTCTTTGAATTTTGGTGATGAATAGCAAGATACCTTGAATTTCATGCAGCTGTCAAGTTTGTGTATGCAAGAGCAGAAAAATTATTGAAGTAACTTGGGCCCTGTCACATGTGAGTGATGTGAATCGGTCATAACTATAAAATCTTGAGTTAAAGAGCAATCCAGCCTTTGTAATAATTTGATTTGTGAGAAAGCAGGAAAATCAGAGAAGCAGATTGGTGAAAGTAATGAAATCGAACAAGCAATAAAAAAGTTTTGATATTTTAAAAGTTGTAATCACTATACATATGGGAATTTCAAATTGGCCGTATTGGTACGTTCACTGTGATGTAGCGGGGGTCAACTTTCCCATTCGCTCCAACACACAAAATAACTAAAATGTCAATTTTTCAAAATATATAACTCGGTAGGTTCTTTTTCTTTTTTGGGGGGACCTATAACAATATGCTATCTACAATATATTTTGAGTACTGCCCCAGGGGAAAAGGCACTCAGGAAAAAACTTGAATTTAATGATATTTTGGTGTACAGCAAATGGGAGAGTTGAATGTCAATTCATCGCAATCGATTCACCAAATTGCCAATTTGAGATTTGCATAAATGTGGTGATCTCATTTTTCAAACATTCATAACTTTTTATGCCTCCGCCCACCGAAGGTGGGTGCCGGAGGCATTATGTTTTCGGGTTGTCCGTCCGTCCGTCCGTGCGTCCGTCCGTGCGTCCGTCCGTCCCACTTCTCGTTACCGCGATATCTGAAGAATCATTTGAGGTAGGAACCTCAAACTTGGTACTAGTATGTATCCCCATACGAAGATGAACTGATTAGATTTTGGGGTAAGTAGGTCAAAGGTCAGAGGTCACAGAGGTCAATTTACATGAAATTACATAAGAATTCTTGGTTTTTAGCACCGTTACCACGATATCTCAAGAACTATCTGAGGTGAGAACTTCAAACTTGGTACCAGTATGTATCCCCATAGAAAGATGAACTGATTAGATTTTGGGGTAAGTAGGTCAAAGGTCAGAGGTCACAGAGGTCAATTTACATGAAATTACATAAGAATTCTTGGTTTTTAGCACCGTTACCACGATATCTCAAGAACTATCTGAGGTGAGAACTTCAAACTTGGTACTAGTATGTATCCCCATAGAAAGAGGAAGTGATTAGATTTTGGGGTAGGTAGGTCAAAGTTCAAAGGTCACAGAGGTCAATTTACATGAAATTACATGGAATTAGTGGTTTTTACCACCGTTACCGCGATATCTCAAGAACTATCTGAGGTGAGAACTTCAAACTTGGTACCAGTATGCATACCCATAGAAAGATGAACTGATTAGATTTTGGGGTAAGGAGATCAAAGGTCAGAGGTCACAGAGGTCAATTTACATGAAATTACATAAACATTATTTGGTTTTTAGCACCGTTACCACGATATCTCAAGAACTGTTTGAGGTAAGAACTTCAAACTTGGTACCAGTATGCATACCCATAGAAAGATGAACTGATTAGATTTTGGGGTAAGTAGGTCAAAGGTCAGAGGTCACAGAGGTCAATTTACATAAAATTACATGAAATTACTGGTTTTTAGCCTTGTTATCAAATATTTCTAGTTTTATATGAAAATGAAATGAAATAAATTTTTCTGTCTCCTGTGCATTTTAAGTGAAAATATTTGTCATTTTGTTGGACCAATCCTTTTTAGAGTGTACGTGTATGTCATACATTTCCAATCTGGTGATGGCGGAGGCATAAATTCCGACCGCGCGCGGTCGAATATTCATTTAGTTTATTCTGTGTCAGATTTCTTTCAAACTTTCACCATCCTATTTCTCATGTTTTTCTCCTTTCACACAAATCAGCTTTTTACAAAGGTTGGATTACCTTTAAATATCAATCACAAACCTGTGATAAGAGATAAGCAAATGTAATGGTCGATTTGGATCATTAATAATTCTCTATATGGCAGGGATTTGGTGGCCTGAGTCCCCCTTTTTTACATTTCTTTTAATTCTTGTTAAATATTTGTGTATTTTAGTTGAGTGTCTTCTAAATGTTTTTGTGTATTAAGGAGACAAACATGATTAGACTGGGGAAAAGTCCAAGGTATTTGTTCATTTTTTGTTAATCAATTCTTTTGTTAATAAATTACCGAGTATACAGAATAATGGCTATACCCTAACACACGAAAACTTAATCATGTTTGGTGTTTGGTCTTATCCAAGCACTAGTGGGGCTATTTAAACTATTAACTTTTTTTTTCTTTCAAAGAAAGATTTTATTCAATCTTTCTTTAACAAGAACAAAACAATTGATTTGAACAAATTACAATTTGTAACATATCAGTAAAAAACAAAACATTGTTTTATCAATTGTACATGTCTCCATTTATCTTGTAATACAACAAATTTATTGCGTTTCATAGAAATGACCCGCTCAACTTCATAAAAATGTTAAAGCATCTTCTTAAGAGTTTAAAGATAGCCGTTCTCTTTTGCATTTAGAAGAGAATATATAGTGTTTTGCATATAAAATGACAAAAATTAAAGGTAGATTGCTTACCATCTGGGAAACCAAACAGAAACAAATTTTAGTCAAAAGGACTTCATTGTTCAGAATAGAGCTCTGGAAGTCTTGAATGAATTAATGCATAACAGGGCATTCCCAAAACAAGTGTGAAATACTTTCAACAGAGGATATGCAAAAATGTACATCAATTAGAATTAGCTAAGCCTAACTTATGCATTTATCAGGTTTACTAAAAATCAGCAGTGATTGGAACCACTGACCCTTTTTACATTTGTGTTCTTATACAGTATATTAATGCATACCGTAATTATGTATTTTGTAGGGAAATGAACCCTGTTGTAATGAAGGCGTTCACAAATTTATAACCTAGTGAATGTCTCTCATTCCGAATATTATGAGTATTATTCCATAGGTATCATGTTCTAGAAATTGTAATAAAACTTGTGGAGACTCAAATCTGACGCCATAGAGACTGTCAAGATTATTGGCCTCCCAAATTCGATAAGAAGTTTTATCAAACTGATCAAATGTGTGCTTACATGTATCAATGAAACTATGAAAAATGCACTCTTATTGTGATAAATGTTTCAATTTTTATCAAATGCTTCTGCCAAAGCAGGCATTCATGTGGATGGGATCCAGCCTCTCCATGCTAGTATGGAACTATAAAGCCTCGTTCAGACATGACGTGCTAAGTAAACAATCGGGACTGCTTTGAGACCGTTTTATAGGCCTGAAGGTTCTTGTCTAGCAAAGTGTTGATAAAATGTATTGTGTACCTTAATATGCTATACTAGAATGCTGCTTTGGTATACTGTATGCTCCAGTGACTATTCCTCTGGGAATTGTTTTATCAAGGATTTAGAGTTAGTGTTCCAATTAAGTTAAAGATGAAGTTGAGTTCTGGTCATGCGATTACACTGTGCAAGAAACTGTCTCAAAGTAATTGGGAAATGTTGATCATGTCTACATACGAATTAGTGTATACTGTGAGGTTTTGGTATCGGCAAAATATAAGATTGACCCCATCTCACTGAAAAGCCCATGCACTGCCCACAGAAATGGGTATATGGGACTGCACACATATATGGCATGCATGTTCGGCCAGAACAATTCAGCTATTTCTTGTCATATTTCGAATATGAGGGCATTTGAGGATCAATCCTTTTCAGGGGACATTTCTACTATGACATAAAGTGTGAGAAAAGGAATGAGAAAGCTCACAAATTAGTTTTCATCTTTATCAGAACGCAACCTTCTCTTTAAGGACAGGTTTAGGGTGGAAGTTAAAAATTCAGTTACTTATGGTATTGACCATGGAGCAACCTTATGCGGATGTAGATACATGTATGATGGCTGCGTCCACGGGGTTGTATTCATATTATTTTAGCTCGGGTCTACATATAAACATTCATGCATTTTCAATAGAGTACCGAAGTGCTAACGTCATATTCGCCCGTCGTCCAGGTTACTGGTTCCAAACATCAAACCCGCGCATGAGGTTCACCGCGAAATCATTCAAGCAACGGGCTGGAGCAGGACAAATTCACTGTTTAGAGCTGGTGTGATCACCACGCCATTGTTCAGCACAAAATTGTTTGGAACCAGCAACCTTGACAACTTGGCCGGTATGATGTCACACTTCGGTACTCCATGTCTTCATGTTCTCTGAATATCATTTCCAGGGCTTTGTATGACAACATGCTGACTGCCTGCTTTTGTACATGTACATGTATATAATCATATATTTTTGTAAAGAAAATTTGAGTGTAAATTGTGCATTTTCTGAATTTTTGTAGGAAGTAGAAGGTAAATTGTGGTATGCTCTAATGACATGATAATACAAACTAAATTGTCTTGCCATACAATGTAGTTTTTTGAAGATGCCAGATTTCCAAAATGAGAGTGAAAATCCCAATAAAAAAAATCTGATTGTTGGTTTATGGACTTGTTCTTGCAAGATTAAAATGCTGTAATAAAAAATTGAGCCCTGTTTGTATTGTCTTCTTACAGACAAATGAATATATATCTACAATACATGTATTTTTATTGCTCGATTTCTAATCTATTTTAAAATCTATTTGATGGAATTTAGCTTGAATTATGTTGAAGAAATATCATAGTATTCAACGCTCTGTAGTATTTCTGCTTATACCACATGTTCTTAACCCTTGCTATAAGGGGGGGGGGGTGTGGGACTGTGCAGATGTAGATAAACATTCTTATTATAACAAACATTTTTAATGCAAGGTATGTATTTTGCCATAATTTAATTGAGGTTATTGGAAATACAGTCACACTTTGTTAAAACATCAGGAAAAACCTTGGGCGTTCTATCTGGCACTTCATATTCAAGTTATTCGTAAATTCATGCATAACTTTACAAACAGCTTTATGAAGCACCCTCCAGGGAAATTACCTTGTTATAAAGTTGAGAAGAGGCGAGTTGGCCCAGTCGGTAAAGCGTGTGCCTGTCTAACCTACATGTAAGACTCTGGGTTCGAATCCACTGCGGGCGGATGACTGAAGCGTATGTTGTGTGCTATGTTTCATAGACGCAGGCTATGTTACAGTGGAAAACAATCTGCAGTCAAACTGCAGGCCCCCCCCCCCCAAAAAAAAAGTGCTCTATTTTATTTCCATTTTCCAGTTCTGCTTGACTGGGTCAGTCTCTGAATACATAATGACAAGGAACATCTAATTTCCAAATGATTTACCGATTGTCATGATTTATACATCAAATAAAAGAGGAGGAATAGAAATTTATGAAAAATGTGACGATATTGGTGAAAAATAGTGTTATTTTATATGAAAAAATTGGAAATGAAACGAAAAGTGAACCAGTTTAAAACTCATCTCGTTTTGTTATGAGCCAGATTGAATTTGAAACGAGTGTAAAGGACAATATCTGTACGTAAGAAATATTGAAATGATATGAATGTACACTTAATGACAGGGTCAGGACAAAGCAATAATGTAACCAAAGTACAAATTATGTCCTTTAAAAAGTTGATTCAAGCACTATGATTGGTTACTTTACAGATCCTTCCCCTGAAAATAGATCAACACAGTTTCTCACAGCCAAGACCATGTTTGCATAAGAGGTCAAGAGTTCACCTAACAGGTGGCAGGCATGTGGTTTCAAATATGCCCTTATCTTAGAGTGGCCTTGCCAGCAGGCAGCCAATCACAGTACTAGGATTCTAAGGTACAGTTGAATATTGCTGGATCCTGACCCTGTCATAAATGTATGGATGTTTTGAATATGATAATGTAAAAGATGAAACTTCAACGCTTCAATGTACATGAATATAGTGGCTCACATATATGTACTATTTTTACGTCTTTTGAAATCTTAAAAAGAAAAGTTTTGTTTTAATATTTCATCATTTGTTATTCAACTATTTATTCTTTGAATTTAACATAAACAAGTCTTTGTTGTCTTTGGGGTAAACTATCCATCTTTCCAGAAAATTTGATAAGCATAGCATTAATATTTATAAACTGCACCCTGCATTGTAAGCAAAATATGAACAAAAGAACAAATATTGACAAGACATGATAAACTCGTTTTTTTTGATAGAGAAATAATGAAGTACATTTATTAGGCATTAAACAGATAGATTAGTAAACATATTTCATTAAAATAAACTGTCATAGAATTGCATTGACAGTATTGGACTAAAACCACTTGACATATACACATACATTATAAAGAATCAACAAACGTTTGTTATTCTCTTTTGTGTATCTTTCTATGGCTTAAAATAAATCATAAAATATCTATCTATAAATGAAGAAAAGAAATAACAAACGTGCAACACTATATGTTCATGACCATTGATTTTCACTGGTGGTTTTCAATAATATCTGAATCAGTTTCAAACTGCAATATTTGCAAGGAAGGACATGTAAAGAGAAAAAAAAACAAGAAATTGTTAGCTGCTCTCAGTAAAAATCGTTTTTTGCTGCTCACAAGACATGTATGTGCATATGGCCTTACTGTCTAGTTACTCCAGACAGCTGTAAAAACCCATGTATGCTGTCTCTTGCGTTGGTCATTTTCATTAAGCGTGGGTCACATTCGTTCGATAACGACAATGAACCCTTTCAAGACAATTGACCACATTTTGTGGTTTGGCTCAATAACTTTGGATTCAGAGCTCTAAAAAATATACCAGATGCACGAGCACAAAAAGCAACAATTTCTGCACACACTATGCCCATTTTTATTGCATGACCATATTGTGTTTGATGCAAGGAATTTTAAAAACAAGAAAAAGCTTTAAAATCCTTAAATTGGCAACACAATGAGAGGTTCAAAATCATTGCTTTTTCTCAAAATCGGCAATTTTTTCAACCTCGACAAAACTCCCAACTGTGTATATTGTTTTCAAAGACATTACACCTTATTAGAACCACGTAGCACTAAAAGAAAAATATCACTGTTGCCAATTTGAAGACCAAAATGTGATCAATTTAGCCCTTAAATAATTCCTGTCCTGAAAGGGTTAAAGGTACACCCTAGAGCTGCCCTACTTTCAACAGACATGAGCATACTCACATGTACACACCATTATGGTAGGGGGTACCTTCAATTGAGAATCTTGTTATCGGACAAGTGTAACCCAGGCTTCATTACATTAGACTTACAATACTGCTTTGGTCATAAAACCTAAAGGAAGGCTTTGCAGTCAACTTAAATTTCATTTTCACAGAGAGAAAAAAAAAAAGTGAGTCCTATTTGTTCATGAAATTTTCTATACACGCAGACATGACATGATCATAAAAAGTAAATGATCCAGTGTCAGTAAGTTTGACAAATGACATCAACATAAGGTATTGCTTTTTTCTGTAATTTGCCATAATAAGAATAGACAAAATACTACATAACACTAGCATTTGCTAGATCAATCAATGTGGAGATCCCTAGTAATGTATACTTGCTCCATTAGTGAAGGCGATACAAGAACTTAAAGACGAGGCAAGTGCATCTGAACCCCCCCCCCAAAAAAAAAAAAACAAACAAACAAACAAACGGACAAAAACCCAAAACAAACCATGTAGCGCCTACAAAAGAAAGAAAAGTAACATACAGCTCCATTCAAATGTAAACACATAACATTGTTGAATTTTCTATATTGGCAAATGGCTAAAAGTCATATCTTACGGAATGTGTCAATTAAAATGGTTCAAATGTGTTAATTAAAATTGTTAACAACAAAAAATTGCATGCCCATCAACATATCCTCTGTTATTGAGACTAGAGATCAAAAAGATTTTGAATTTTAAAAATACAGCTATTTACTACAAGTGGCTTCCTTTGTCATATTATATAGTTGAGTACTGTACTCGTACACATTGTAACATTCTGTCGTCATAATTCCTTTAATTTCTTTCAAGTCGCAAGATCTTATATGTGATATAACTTGGTCCACATCCTATTTCTTTGCCAACTCGGTGATCTATATTGATCACATGTTGATGTATGTCTTTGCTATATGAACTTGCCTAGCCTTTAAAAATAATATTGATGTATGCTCCCTTTGTATATGTGGAATGGACAAAGCATATCATAATGGAGCAATGTAGTTTATTGCAAAAATTTGCAAATTTACAGATTGTATTTGTCAAAGTGAATAAACTGAAAAAGCAGACAAATTGCAAACTTTATCAAAGGGTTTTTCCTTCTGAACATGCAACATTTAAATGAAAAACAAATGAGCAAGCACCACTGGACAATAAGAAAATGAACAAACAGAAACTATAACCCTATTTTAAATGTTCCTTGATCTAAAATAAAGAGAAGAAAATATTGAATAGATCTGATAAGTGAGATGCTGTCCTTAAAATGAACTAGTTTGCGAGCTCACTACCCCTGAGGTTATAGGAGAGGTTATAAGTGACATTACACAGCCTAGAATTTCATGTGGGTAAGCATATCAGACGAAAGGTTATACGTAAGCAGACACAAAGACCCGCTTTCTAAAGCTGTTTCTAGGATTGTAGACTAATGGGGTGTTGCAAGAAAGTTGCGATTGATTGCAAGATGCAACTGATCGGAACTGACCAATCAAAATCATTGTTGCAAGCGCATCTTCTTGAATTGGCAGACCCTGAACCATTCAGAATGGTTGTTCTAATTTGCTTTACAATTTGCAATTGATTGCAACTTTCTTGCAACACCCCATAAGTTTATTTCCTAGCACTGAACCAGTTGGGTTTGGATAAAATGGAGAAAATAAATATGGTAGCCATTTGTTGAACTTTGGTGCAATATGGAATGTATTGACCCATTGCAGACTATGCCTGCCATAATTCCAGAAAAAACCAACTGGATGTGCATGTCGAATGAAAATCAAAGTGTCGCCAAAGGGAATAAAGCAAACTGAATGTTTGCGACTTAAAAATATGGTCGCACTCCGTCCATCTTATTGGAGAAAGAAGCATGGGAGGTATTCTAGCATAAATTTCTCCCCCCTCCCCCCCTAAAAAGATAAAACAATAAAAACAGGAATGAACTTAAAGATAGACTGTAATTTGATACTTTCAAGTTAAAACTGCTTTTCATCCCTCTTTCAGTTCTTTTCATTTCATTATCACGTTACTCATTTACAATATCATCTGACAAGAGAAAACATAATTTGGGATACATTTTCTCTTCTTATAATAAAGGAAAAAACTTTAGCTTGATATGTTTGTGTTTAAATTTGATCACAATTATTTCAGATATACTCACCTTTGCCTCTAATTATAAAAGTAGAAGATAAGATTTTTATCAGCATCCTGGCATTTTTCTCACATTAAAAGGAACTGAGGAGAGATTTTACACTTAAAAATCCCCATGACAATATTAGAACTTTCTAGTCCTTCACATTAAACTAACAGCCTGAACATATAATTTCATTTTTATACTCTTTACGATTAAATCCAACATTTGAGGGATAAATCAATTATCATCACCACCACAAATAATAAATTCAAGAGAAATGAAGACAAAAACCCTGAAATTCTACACAACTGCTAAAGAAATAAACATATAGCTCTTCCTATATTTAACCTCATTTCTTAGCCCCACCCCACCAGCCCGAGAGGAAGCCCCCGATAACGCCCTTTGAGCTGGCAGCCTTCTTGTTCTCTAGTTTTTCCTCCAACGAAGGGAACTCTAGATGGTTGAGGGCAATGTCGAAGAAGAGGGGCTTGCAGGGCACTGGCTTGAAGGCTGGCGGGAAGGCCACAAGGTTAGGCTTGGCAGAGTCCACTTCGGAGGCCAGTCGGTACTGGCCGAGGCGCTCACTGACCGGTGCTGAGGTGTCAGCTGACGATGCGGCGATGTTGAGCTTGGCCATGCTCTCGTTTACCTCTGATGAATCTAGGGTACACAGGAATTTAATACTTTAGAGTCACCTCACTTTGTCTAAGACTAGCCATGCACACTGGACAGGTCGCCACAATGACATATCAAACAATTCCTTTGTTTGTTATAACGTCATTACCAAAGTGCTGATTAAAACCTCTCTGACAATGACAACTACTTGGTTGTTAGGATAATATTGTCAGAACCATTAATTTTTTTTTCTTTGTTTTTCAGAACTATCAATTTTAGTGATACTGTACTGAAGTCAAAACTGAAGTTCTTATCCATAAAAAAAATCTTACCCAATATGGAAGCGGCATGTGCTGAGTACTTGACACCATTTATTTGTGTTATTAGATCATCTAGTTCAGTCAATTCCGCCTGCAAAAAAAAGACAAAGAAATTATTAGAATTAAGGCAAAAATAAATTAAATTTTTAACCACAAACAGTTAAGCCAGTTTTTACATGGGAGATCATTTGCTAAATGTAACAAATGAATTATGATAAAGAACTTATTAGCTGTATGCAACCTGGCCATTTCAGACTTCAAAGCTTGCTATAGGACTATAAGGGCACTCTGAAGGTCTTTCACCCTTACCTGTCAAATATTTACAATATTTTTTCGTTTTATAATTTAATTAATCTACCTTGACAGGTCTCGATTTGATAGCTTTCCATTCTTTCTTGGAAGACTCGGCACGTGACATCGCCCTCTCAAATAACGCTGCTGCTTCCGTCCATTTCTTGGCTTGGCTGTAAGACTGGGCTAAGTAGAAACATCTGTAACAAGAATTAAGAAGTGAAGCAACCACTGCATTGCAATTAAACAACTGGGGTAGACGTATTCCAACACGTTTCACAGTAAAAAGACCAAATCAATGTGCATCTAAACTGCAACATAGTAGAAAGCAAATGGGAGATGTACTCAAAAGGTATGTCATAGAGTTGCCAATTTTTATTTTATCAAGTACAATTAAAAAGAATCAATATATTATTGATCGGATTTCCCTCAAACTCTCACCGACCAGTTTCTCTCATTTTCTGGCTTTTAATAAAACCAACTTATAGTCAGAGTAGACTAGCCCATTAATCTATGATTTGGGGATCCCAAATGCAAGATTAAATGGGTGACGGATTATCCTCCGGTTCGGCATTAGTCCTCAATTTTTTTTCCTGGATTGGATAAGGTTTAAAACGATACATGTAGGTATATTTCTTATTTCAAAATGTGATCTTCCAAATTCATTAAAACATAAAGTAAAAAAATCTTAAAATGACACAAAGAAGGAGAATGTTACTCACCTGTATGCTTTGAATTTTAATGTTTTAGCATCTACTTCTTGTTGCAATTCTACATCTCCTTCTAAACCAGGCAGCTGGGGAATTTCTGCAAGATTCTGGTGATAACATAATAAAAATACATTACAACAATATGATATCAATTCTAAGTTCCTTTTCTATACATTATTAAATAGTTACTAACAAGTACAGGATACACATAATTACAAACTAATGACTAACACAAGTTACACACTTGGAAGATTTAAATACTGACAAAAATGACTTGAACTGGAAGAGACCAAATGTAAAGACAAACTACCATGATTTAGATAGTAAGGAAGCTTAGCAAAATCTTGTGTCACAAAAAAAAAAACATGTTCAGAACCAGTTGTGTTAATTGTTGATACTCAAAACTATCAACTGTTCCTGCATTCTTAAATCTACAGTAGTAGCTTTACTTTCATAATGACCAAAACTGTAGTGAAATATAAGTCTATTATACTAAATCGCATCAATGCAGAATACAGGCTTTTGGGGCCACAAGGTTTTCGTAAGCGACTTAACAAGTGTAAATGACACACAACCAGCACACACGCAACAAACTATGGATTCATCCAACTCACTTGTAAGATAATATCGCATAACCTAATGAGGTCTTGGGGTTTGGTACGCTTCTGGTTGGAGCTCTCCTGTTCTCCTCCGTCCTCCCTCATCTGAAGGTTGGCTTTGAGGGACTCTGCCAGGAGGATGTTACGTTCTATCGTCCTGGTCAGGCGGATGTAGGTGAGGTATGTGTGCAGGTATTGGGTGGCGGAGACTGGGCCTTCTTGGCGCTGGCCTTTGGCTTTGGCATTCTGAAAAGCAATGAGGGAAAATTCTTTGTTGGCACTTCGCGACCAAAGGAAGACAATTTTCTTCACATTTAACAAATTATGCAAGATGAATCGAAAGGTGTCATCATCTAGTGGACAACTCACAGGGCTGTGGATCAAAATATTCGCTGTTCAAGTCTCAGCCATGGTACTAATATCCTCTTAATCTTCATTTACCACTCTCAACCCAGGTGAGAACACTTCCTCTAGCCCCCAACCATACATTTCACTTCCTCTAGCACTAAAAGTATATAACATATTGATCATTGCTGTTTAATGGGAAAGTTCATTTAAATCATTTCTGAAACTACATATTTATTTGAAATGGCATGTGATTTACTGCTCTTCCAGAGAGTTCCTGGCTACGAAGTTCTTAATCTGTACATATGCAATGGGTTAAAGGGCTATATCCCTAGTACAGACACGCTGACAACTTACCGGATCAGCTTTGAGTTCCTCCCGTATAATCTGCAGCGCATCTTTGCACTGCATGAGTAGGCTCTCATACACAGAAACCTTGCTCTCGGAATCCATGATGTCCGACGTGACCTGCTGCTCGTTCTCTTGACAAGTCAGAAGGAATGCTCGCACCTGTTCATTCCTAACGGGTACAGTGCGCCCTCTCCAGG
Source organism: Heliocidaris erythrogramma (assembly GCA_025617745.1). Classification (NCBI taxonomy): domain Eukaryota; kingdom Metazoa; phylum Echinodermata; class Echinoidea; order Camarodonta; family Echinometridae; genus Heliocidaris; species Heliocidaris erythrogramma. The sequence goes on along the minus strand of CM046857.1, from coordinate 15,230,704 downwards.
TGATCTCGCTTAGGGTCGCTGCTTGCTTCTCTCTAGTCTGGGCAAGAAGACTCTGCACAGGAAAGGACAAGATATTCTTACTCAATGGAAGTTGACAAGAATGTGATAAAATATATTGATTTAGCTTTTCACAAAAAGATCGGCAAGCATAATTAGGAGAAGGCATTTATCATTCCAATGAAACATCAAGATAAGAGGCAAAATTCTAGCAAACATTCACAACAAGGAAACAAGGATCTTGCCATCAAAATCAACTTCGAGCATTTGGATGGAACTAAACATTAAAAGAATGAAAAGGCCTTGCAAAATATTTGCCTTTAACAGTGAAATCTGTCTCAGCCAGCACCTGTTAATACACATAACCTGTCTGTAAATAGTACTTCTCTATTTCCATTGAAAAGTGTCTCATACTGAATCCTGAGTGAAAGTGAACCTGTACCCAAATACCTCTGAGCATTCTTTTTTTGTTGTTGCTGTCAACAAAAGGCTAACGGTATACTACACACATTTGCTCATATCAAGAAGTTGGAAATATTGAGAATGACTTCTAAACTTACATCTATATTGGTTGACATTTGACCTCCTGACTTAAGCCTCATCTGAACTAAATCGTTGATGGCGCTTTCATCTCCAATATTGTATGCACAGTATCGTATACTTGGGGAGATCTCTTCTACACGCTGTAGGTAAACTGCACTCTGCTCTTCGTTGAGGGCGCTTGCCAATTTTTCATAGATGGTTCTGGGAAAGAAAAAAGAATGATTGAGGGGTACTGAAAAGAAAACAGGTTGTTTCTCATTTGAATCGTAAATTGCAATAGTTCATTTTAGAAAGTACCAACTTGCTCCATGTCACGAGTTGAGAGTAGATGAATGAAAAGAAAAATGTTTCATGAATCGATTACTACAGACATTTTACAAGAAATATGATGCCAAATTCACACTTTTTTCCAGTTCTTGTTTTGTTGGAAACTATTCGACCAACATTAATGTGCAGTCAGATTTTTTAGTGCAGGGTGAAACGAGAGTAATTACTCAAGTGATATATTTTTATTACAAGGGCTTGAAGCAAATAATCATTAAGTGACGGCTATCTACATTACTAGCACCTGGGATTGCAGCAAGTTATAAAAAAATATGAAAAATTATACTTCACTAACAATTACAGAGGTATTCATGACAGGTTTCTCCAGGGGCTTAGTCAATTACACCAGCATAACTGCAGATATGTGCACTCCATCACACCATGAACATAATGAGAATACTTACTTGGCTTCACTCAGTGTCTCTATGCAATTTTCCCACTTCTCTTCCTCAAATAGCACCATCCCTTTCATCCATGCAAAGTAAGCCTGTAACATTACAATATGAAAATGCAAAGTAATAAATAACATCGAATCGATCAACCAAGATTTCAGTTGATTGCTCTCAATTGCAATCAATGTTGATGAACGTTTTTAATCATAATACAAACAAGCTCTTCTTTATGTACAAGGAACTGTATAGAAGTCTTGTTTTGTAATTTTCTTCATGTGAACCAATTTCTACTGAAGAAAATCTCTAGAGGTTGGAGACAATAACAGATCATCAAATACAACTGGCTAATGAGGATTAGCATGAATCAAGAATCAGAAATACATTTGCCCCACACACCTTTGCTTCTAGCTTGGATCTTGCATCGCACTTGTCGCTCTGAGAGAGGGCCTCCAGCTCTGACGCAAACTTGACAGCCTTCCTCAGCCTGGACATGACATGGAAGCGTTTCCTGGGTTCAGTGTTTCCCTCAGTCTTGAGCTGCATGGCGTAGGCCCACGCCCTCTCTGCACAGACCAGGGGTAGGTACAGAAACCTAGGAAGGGGGAAGAGCAATATATAAAAGACTTGAACGTAATCAAGAATTTTGCTAATAAAACGATTACAACATATTTGTTGTTTATGCATAATTGCTGTAAACAGCTTCATAATTAGATTGGCAAAATGAGAGAATAAATGCAAAAAACTCGCTAGAAATCACATAAACTGAAATTCTTCAACATAGATAAGTGGTGTGATCGATCCCTGGATAAAAATGATATATTTACCCCTGTAATAAACACAAAGTAATTAATGAATTACTAGTAGATGACAAAACAAAACAAAACAAAACAAAACAAAAAAACAGTAAGTCTACATTTGACAATATACCTATTCCATTCACTGGTTGGTACTCCTGAGACACATTTTCATGAGATTAAATTATCAAGGCCTCTCCTGAACTCATCTTAACTTTAATTTGAATAATTACTCAGTCTTGTACTTACCTGACATCTGTAACAATATCGTCTTTGATTTGCCTTTTAACAAATTTGTTCCTATTTCCATATGAGAATTTGAGTGATTTTCTGACCCTCCTCAGTCTTCGCGTGCAGTAGCTCCTAAACATAAAAGAAAGATAAAGAGTAATTACAAAATGTTCTCCAAATGTTCTTTGGCCAAGTCTAGCAAATAAATCATAATATCACTTGCCCTGAATCCACAACTTCATAATTTTTCAAAGCTGAAGTTAACCCAATCATTACTGAAACAAAAAATCTTACATCTATTAACATCTAAGAATCTCTTTGCATCTGACCTAAAAACAACTCGTGCATACAACTTTTCTCATGAAAAAACAAAGTAATTGATAGGAACAGCAAAATGAAATAATTACTCAATAATGAGTACAAGGTAATAATAACTCAATAATGAGTACACGGTAATAATTACTCAATACAAGGCAGTAAAAAGGGTCTTTTTCCTCAACAGTTTGAAGAAATATTATTTGAATAAGATTTGTACCTGTATCTCTGATAATCCCCATGCCGAAGACCATGCTGTAGTTGGGATTCCTTGATGATGCTCAGGACTACAAAGAAATCAGGTGGTCAAGGAATATGTTTTTTTTTTCAAAAATATGCTGAAATATTGAAATGGCAACTCTAATTCTACAATAACTTGCTTTCAATAAAAGGAGAAAAGTAGTCAAACAGACCCCCCTACCCCCTCCCCCAATAATATCACAAATTTCCCCTTTACTCTCATAAGATTAACATCCTCACGCTTTAATTCAATTCAAGTTACTGCATTTATATAATCATATCCTAATACACAGTGCACCCCCCCCCCCAAAAAAAAAAAGTTAACAGTAGAAAAAGTCTCTTCAAATAAATATTTTTGCATATTTTCAATCAATTTTAGTTATTGTAGATAGCTTAGGGTCCCTCCTGTGCAATAACATTAAAAAATCTGACTAGTTATTACGCTTGAGTGATCTAAAACCACTTTCGTGAAAGGGTGTAAAATTCAGACTTGACAACAGTTGGTATTTCTGGCTGGTATCAACGAAGTTGAGAATGGTTTAAAATTAACAGTTGAAAAAGTCTCCCCAATAAATGTTTAAAATATTCCCAGGAAAATTTCATACCTGTGGTTATCTTAGGGTCTCTCTTCTATCAAATAACACTAAAATATCTCACAATATTTTACGCTTGAGTGAGCAAAAACCACTTTTGTGAAATGGTGCAAAATCCATTCATGACAAATGTTTCTTTTTGTTCTGGCTTGTATCAGCCAATTTGAGAGTCAAGAAGAGACAGACTTTGTTCAATGTATGTCCTGATATGTCCCATCATAGCTTTATGGTCGAGTGAGCAAGCTAGGTGACATTAACACTCACTCAAGCATAAGATGCTGACTGGGTGTGTAAGGATATAATTGAACATAGCCTGTTATTTCCTAAATTGTCTTTTAATGATTAGAGTATGGAAATTTCTCAGCCTTTACATGACTCACAGCTATGCTGATACCAGCCACTCAGGGCTACATGACTATACTTTGTGTGTAGAATCTAGGCAGTAATACACCTCCACTTTTTCAAACACCACTGCACAAAAGTCACAACATTCACTCAAAATCGGCATTTAATTTACAAAAACCGCCCCCAACATATCCATGAAATACAATAAATTCAACTCACCAATGTTGAAAAAGATAATTCCAAAAATGAAATCCATAACTTAATGTCGATTCTGGCGAAATGAGGTATCGGAGTCATTGTGTACATTTCCCGGTCGCTGCGAGCGGTGACATCTCCCCAAAAGAATTTTTTCATTAAAAATTCGGTCCCTATCGCGTACATGGAAAAGTCCTGATTTTCTGTGTACGCGATCGTAGAGATTGATGTGCGCTTACGATCCGGAGTTTCTTTGTGGACAACATTTGATTGGCCGATTTTAGTCTAAGATATCGCCGGTATGAAAACAACACGCAATAGCGAAAAAAAACCGGCAGGGATTTCTTCGGTTTTTGGACATGATTTTGACTTTGGATTTTGCTGGAAATATCGAAAGTTCTTCCTAACGGCCATTTGAGGTTGGAGTGAGATTTTTAACAGCTGAATTTGAAAGGAAGTATTTAACATATTTATCTTATTCCCCCCCCCCCCCCATACCTTTCATACATGTGACAGAAAATACCAAGTATTTCTGCATGCATATCGCGCAGTCATGGTAGTGGTCAATATGACCACTATTCGTGGTGTGATAACAGCCAGAGCAGAGCGAATATCAATTCTTGTCAAGAATGGATTTTGCATCCTTTGGCTAAGTTTAATGTTTTGTTTGGTCAATGAAATTTAATAATGGTCAGATTTAACATCAACATGCATGTCTAAACTGCATGTTAAAGTAAAGTTCAATCTTTATTAAAATAGACTGTGAAATTCTATATCCTGTCATGACCAGAACTCTCAATGCAGTCACAGCTCTAGTCTAGAACACCTTTACAGAAAAGGATTAGTATTGGTTAGTAGAGGTATACAAAATCATTGCTTCTTCGGCTATTATGGCTAATATGCCCAGTAATCATCAAATTGGCAAGAATCCTACCTAGGATATCAAAAAAACAGCAGAACGGAGGTATAGATAAATTTGTATGGAGTGGAGGTATAAAGCGGCTTAAGAAACTAAGTAATAGATCTAGTGCAGCAAGATCATTCGCTGTCAATTGCTCGTGGTCTAGTGCTAAAGGTGTCTGGTTAGACTGTCGGAGTATTCTCTTTCTTTAATACTGCACACGCGTTTAAGGTCACGGGTTCAATCCCGCTCTTTCTTGCTGATAATTTTTTCAGTTATGACTCGATAACGATAGCGTTTATTCCGTTATAAATATATGAATTTCAACAATGAAAACCAAGAAACTTGACTAATTATTCACTTGTTCAGGCGGGTTTAATGGCGGCTGGGCATAATAACGACTTTGGCCGCTTCTTCTATTTCCACAAAACTGAAGACAGGTCCAGACAGTTTTGTTGTGATTTTAATTTATGACAATTTGAGAAAAAATAAAGAAATAAATTACTTATACTAGTAGGTATGTGAAATGCCCGTGCGCTCGCATCGCGAAAGTGGTTCCAAAACTGTGTTTCCGTTTTCTACCAGCTTTCGTGTTATGCTGTGAGGGGTACCCTGACAAAAGCTTTCGCTGTGCCCGTATTTGCATGTCAATGTGCACAAAAAGGGTATCAGCGAAGAGCTGAGACCACGAACTAGTGTGTGAAAAAAAAATTTTGTCAAAAGGATTTCCAGACGTTGTTTCACATGGGCCTGAACTACCGCGATAATTTTGAGTCGTCATAATCATCATTATTTTTCATGAAGGTAAGAAATTTAATTGATTTCAATTATTTACAAATTCATTTTCATTCATATTTAACACATTAAAGAAGTTTAATGGAAATTTATCGTTGCGAAATAATTTTTTTACTTTGCGAAATTTTCCATGTCAGAACTATGTATACACGTTAGCTCACTCCACCGCGAAGCAGCGTCAGCTTCCGCCGGCAGCGGCGGCGGAGATCCGTGGGTTATCCCGTTGGCGTTAGCATGTGAATTTTGACGATGGATATACAAAAGTGATGAGATTTCGATGCTAAATTTCATTAATATACAATTGTTTTTCTTCATCAAAATATTATGGCAATATCCCATATTAAGGTAATTATCAGAAATATGAAGTGTGTTAGTGAAATGCTGTTCTGTTTTTGTTGACAAATTCATGTTCTAATAAGCTGACCAGGGGTACCAAACTTTTCAGGATCGGATGAAGTTAGGTAATTTTTAAGGTCGTTTGGGATGTATATTGGTCACAACATTTTTTTTTGCCGTATTGAATTACTGTACAATTCGCGGGACCAAAAAAACCAGTGTTTTGCGATATGTAAAGTGCCCTAATTTCTTAAATATCCATCCAATTTGAATAATTCAAAAACTACTGCATTTCTCTTTTGTAGACCTTTCTGTTGATACCAAATTTGTCAAGAATTATGCACTTATCAATTGTAAGACGCACCCCTCGACCCCCGGGAATGGTGCGTCACTTGTCAGATGTGAGTCGGATTTTCCTATACCATGACGCACCTGTGTGTCTCGACTATGACGGACCTTTTCTTACAATGACTGTGCCTGGACGAAAAAATATGACGCACCAGTTCTAGACTTTGACTTACCATTGTGACGCACCCCGTCATGGTAAAGCTCCGCGCGCACGTGGCACGCTATGCATCGGCGCGGCGCTAGTATAGTATTGCATGCATTGTTGATATCGACATGCATGCATGAACGCTAGCTGAAGACACAAACACACGTTATCATCCTGCACGCTATTGAGGCCGAGCTCGAGATAAGATTATCGGCGATGACATATGAAAATGTGCAGAAGTCACACAGTGCAATCGCTGACATTCTTGTGACGTCAACACATGAATATTCATGTCTCAATCCAGCCTAGCACAAATGCTACCGATCGCGATCATCGCGGCAAGAACCGAACCAGCCAACGCAGTGCTGGAACGAACGGGGTAAAAATAAACAAAGTAACGAAAAATACCTTATTTCTTCCCTTTTTTGAGAACCCAGACAGAAGACAGCATGAGAGAGGATTTGAGATCAATTATTATTATTTGGGGGTTTCCATTTTATTTGATGTCATCAAACTCGATTTTGGGCGCCCGGTGCGAAAGTATAGATTCCATGTCAATATATTTTTTTTTATATTCAAGGAGTTTGCATGTTTAAAAGCCCGGTACGCGGTGAGTATTGCGCGGACAGACCCGTTTGTAAACATAGCGAGGCATTATGACGCACCCATGTAAAATGACCGACTATGACGCACCCCATTCTCCATGCTGTGACTGACCAAATGCTTCCATGACCATACCCTGCGTCATTCATTTGTTGGTAAATTACCCAACCATGACGCACCTTTCCCGGGGGTCGAGGGGTGCGTCTTACAATTGATAGGTGCATTAATCAATTTGAAATTTTCATTTCACATACCTAATACTAGCCTAGTACAAGTGGAACGACATACGTCAGTTCCATAAAAATATAATTGAACAGACTGAAACCCCTCATAATTTGTCAAAGACCAACATCAACATCTCATCGTCTCATTCTTACATGTAAATGTAACTCTCCATATGCCAGCACACACAACCATAACCACTCAACCAAACCAGCTCGCGCCCGGCCCAGAGCCAGCAGAGAATCCCCATAACCACAGACAACCACAGACACACACATCTCGCTCTGCTCAATCGCCAATGAATTGATTTCCTATGCTATGGAGTGCATATTGTACGAAATTCCTTAATCAACCCATCGAATTCAACCCAATGTTGTTCGGAAGCTCGGTATAAATAGAGAGGGATATTTCTCTGACTTTACAGTTTATGGTTTTGTGATTCAATAGTCGTAAATAAAGGATACTTTCAAGAGTAAACGCTGACTCTTGTCCAGATTGTGCCACATCAGTCACGCTCTCTTCTTCACCAGCCATGTTGCATGTGTAATTATCCATCGTAGATGACAGCAGATAAGTGGTCTGAAAATTACTGCTTATTGAATTTCTTCTTCTTCTTCTTTCATTGTATGGTATCGGCAATCAGTCAAATTTGACTATTGTTGCCAATGACATTATACATGTAATTCAAATTCAGTATTTCTGACTCCTTCTCTCTTTTAATTTACATTTAGAATCAAGTAAACTTTTAATAGATTTAGGAAAATCTATGGTAGCTGTAAGTCGTAAAAGGTATACAAGGTAATAGGTCTGAGTGTACTTGGTCCACAGAAATCTTCATTCACACTCATGTAAGCCTATCATGAAAATAAGAAATCCTCTTTTTGAGCTCCCAAGATATAGCTCATTGAATCCCCCAAAATCTACTATCGATTCAAACGACAGGTTAAATCTTTTTCTTTAAAAAACAACAAAGAAAGGAAGAAAGAAAAACGACCAAAAAAATCCACACACAAACCACTATTAAACAGGGTCTCATTTTAAACTAATAACTTGTCCCTCTACTTGATTTAAGATTTTAAAGAACTCAAATTTTCTGTTATAGTCCTCCATGCTAAAATGATACGATCTGCGGAAGGTGAGGGAGGGGGCAGGCCAGTTGCGGCCAGAGCTACATGTAGAGCTATACATACGAGAGTCGCGACACTGGAGGTTGCTTCTGATTGGTCAGTCATTTCATGGAGCTTCAAATAGTTCCCTCCCATAGAGAATGTACGTGAAAGGGAACTATTGGGAGCTCCATGAACCGCCATGTTTTGCGTACGCGTAGGCTTATTATGCGCGTAGAATTTGTAGAATTTTGTAGAATTTTATTGACTCTTTGACACCCTCTCGGGCGTATCACAACTCTCTCTTTCAACACGCTCTGGTTGCGGCCCTTCAAATTATGTGAGGGATTATTTGTGTATGAGCTTCACAATTCACTGTGGAATGACAGCCCCACCCCACCTCATATAAGGATCGATGTAGGGGCATAACCATGATGTCTCACTGAAAGAAGGCTAAAATTGTAAGCCTCATTTGCATTTAAAGGTGGCGGAACGTCGAGCTCGGTCAATGAAGTGGGGAGGACAAAAGCTCCCCCCCCCCCCCCCACTTCCATTGTCGGAGCCAGTCATTACGGTCGCCTCTGTAAACTTGCATCTAATTTTGTATGTTTCTAATTTTCCTAACGGACCGTAGAGCCTTTGTTTGTGCCCCCTTTTGAAAATAATCCCCTGATTGCTCCTACCCTGGAATAATTGTCTTCAACCAACTACAACAAAGGAAAATTCATCTTTCCCAGATGACTACCAATATCCACCAACAGTGGTAGGGTTAAGTGGGCAGGAGCGGTTCCAATCTAGCTCCTATAATTTAAAGTTTAAATCAAAATTTAAAACGAAAGTAAAAGGTCAAGGTATAAGTTTGGTCCTTGATCACACGCCGAAATCTGCTTTAGTCTACTAAGAGATACCATAGAGTGACGTAAGACGAAAATATTAAGTAGATTTGTTCAATTTCTTTATGTTGTGATGACGCAAAGGCTTTCCTCATTACGTGCGCTCGGATATGACTGGAATGTGTATTTTTAAAAGGAAAAGAGTCGAGTAAAACCAGGGATAGGCATCGAATTTGTTCTTTACTTTATTGGTATAGTTATAAATACATCAAAGCAAATGTTTTTTAATGCCTAAGGGCCGAATATGATTGTTTAGGATTCGCCGAATTTCCGAGAGAAATGAGCGACAGCGCTACAGAAGCTGGCCCGTCTGGTACGGGTGGGAGAATGTTCATGCATGCCCCTCCACCGGTGATTAACATCATCGCCCCGACGGACTCACCAAGCATCAACAACAACATAGAACCGGGGCCATCGGGGGACCATCGCAATCAACATAGACCCCCTTCATCGGGCGATGAATTAAATAACTCGAATGCAGCACATGATGAACTTCCAGATGATTTTCAATGTGACTTTGGGTTTGTGCTGGGGGAAAAAGTCAGTCTTTCAACACTTCAGGTGCAACAGCCAATTGAATTAGATTATGCTCCTATTCCAAATAACAGTGAACTCACAAACTTCATCGGAAAGGCAAAAAAGAGACGTTTTTATTGCAGAAGAGGGGCAGTGGTCTTGCAGCAATCTCCAGTCGGAAGATATTTCCAAGGTAAAATAAAAATCACTGCATGATGTGAAGAGCGTGAATGTAGGCCTAGTCAATTGATTATTAATCAATTAGTCAATCAATCAATCAATAAATAGAACTAACTTAAGACAAGTTTAACTTAGTGTTATCTGGTTATGGATGTTTTCAGCACTGGACAGAGTATTTATTAGTATCTGAGGATCAAATTTTATGACAAAATTTATATGAATCATGTTTAGGAAAATGCACTTTTTGAAATGATGACTTAATGTTGCAAAAATCTATCATAATTACAGGATGTACTCAACCAAAAAGGTACGTTCCCCAGACACGTTTTAATATTCGCAGTGGCTATTCTTACGACGAGTCGTAAGAATAATTTTCCGGCTATTCTTACGATAGGGATAGGGTTAACGTCCTCACGATCCTCCGTCGATTCCTCCATTGCCATTTCTGTCATGTCTATGGGGGGTTGTGTGCATGGGGGGTGGGTGCGTGCCAACAGCCGGCCAGTGAAGTGTGCGCAGAGTACGAAAATGGAGCATGTGCGCATGTCGTAGGAATAGAATTATTTTTACGACTCGTAAGAATAGCCACTGCCTTTAATATTACTCAAGAAATATCCAGACGAATTTGTTCATGTTCAAATGCAAAGTATGCAGAATTTTCTTACATGTACCTACATTTTGATTGGTTATTTGTGAACAATATTTAGTTTTCATTATGAAATTTATTTTGTATTGCAGTGAGTATGAGAAAAAAGTTGCACTTTACGTTTCCTAATGTAATGCTGGGTGTACATGTACAGGCACATAACTTGCAGTTCAAGTTCCATGAATTTGAATTACAAATTATCCATCTTTACAGGAACAAAAGATGAAAAGAATTGAAAGTTTTGAAACAAGTATACACATGGAAACCGTGCATTGCATGAAATGAAAAGTGCCACTTTTTTCTTGTACCAACTGCAATAAAAGCCGTAATTTTATTATGAAACATAATCAATTGATAGCAAATAACCATTGAAATGGCAGGTACGTAAATTCTGTATACTTTGCTATTTGAATGTACAAAGTTTATCAAATATTTCTTGAGTAATATTAAAAAGTGTCAGGGGGAACTTGATATTCATGTATTTTGTTAACAACTACATTTATAGATCCATTATGCTACATGTATTTTCATTTTCAAAATGGTCTGTGAAATATGTGAGTTGCCTGAATTGCCTTTGACATCTGTTTTCTCTTTTGTTAGAGCTACTTTTTACAAATGTACATGTTACTACTTGAACATGTACTGTTTAGTAGGAATTGCGCAGCTTAAATGTATGTGTTTGGTTTGCCCACAAGTATACAGGTATGGTCAACGTGTATTTCAAAATATATGCTACCACAGGCCTAGAGAATCAAACCCCCAGAGAATCAAACCCCCAAGACAGCTGCCCCCAAGTCCTAGAACAATTACCAGCTGGATGCATACTTTCAGATAATTATCCCCCCCCCCCTCCCCCCCGGCACAACTACTACCCTCTGGGACGACGATCCCCTTTAAAAAGAACTATCCTCAGATGTAATCACCCCTACATGATGTAGGGGTAATTGTCGGGGTTGGGTTTCCAGGATGTACATGCAGTTGTCCTAGAATCAGTGTTTTGACTCACCTGGAAAGTAAATTTTTTTGGGTCACATACAGTACATACATAGTCATGTAGAGTATGTCAAGGCCAGATTAGTCTACAATTACCAAACAAGACTCCTTGGATAGGACTCTAGCCCATACAAGGCCTATTTGCTCTCTTTAGCAGTGACGTAAATAAATGCTGATAACATTAAAATCTGTAACAAATTTTTTGACTTGAAACATATTTTTTCCCCCTCTGTTTCCATATTTGGGGAAAAAATCAATTACTTGGGTTGTTTACTGAATCACAAGTTCTGTACTTTGTATTCCTTAGCCACCCCTATACATGTTATTGATGTAGATATACAGTGCTTATCTGCTCGACTAGAGTCAATTCTAGCTTTCTGCCTGTTACCCTAAAGGGCACTCAGAATGCCAATTTTTCTAAATTTGATTGCCCCAAAACCAAAAATTATGGTTTACCTAAAAAATAGTCAAGATAAATGTTTACCTTTAAAAAGATAAATGTTTACATTTAGTTTTTATTAGCTAAACAATAGAGCTAAGAAAGATATGAAATATGATTACTTACAAATTGGTCTTTCTGTTAAATCACTATAAAAAGTAAACAGACTATTCAGCAAAATGAAATTTTTAGCATCAAACATTTGATTCATTCCTCAAATGAAATGATTAAATCATGGAAATGTATATTATCTTTCTTTCATGTAAGGCTACGGGCCTAAAAATTTAAGGAAAAACAGGATGATGTTTCACTCTGTGCAACTGTCATAATGATATCTGTCATGCCATCTAGGGAAGATCCAACCTTTGTGACAAATTGAAATTGAGTGAAAGTAGAAAATTCAGGGGAGAGGGTAAAATCTTAAGTAAACATGTTGTTTGTTTTTTTAATCGACATATTCCTGCATGTACATGTACCGTGGACATCGGTAATAAGATTATGAATGATTGAAAGTTGAAGTTGAGAGGATTTCACTTGTACATGAATCTCAAATGGGTGTATACATGTAGGACTACCCAGTGCTGCACGACACAATCAAAAACAACTTTTCAATTTGTAGTCCACTGAAATACCATAATTTTCCAATGCTCTTCCAAGTGACTTTTTCCTGAGGGATACAATAAAGATAAACATGTAGTCATCATATTGTATTCTGGATAGTGAATTGCATTTGATAATGTCCTTTATTAAAAGAATATGTGCTCAGGGACTATCAACCATAACAATTTTTGAAAAATTAGTTTTTAATCATACTGTATATATAAGAACAAATAAAGAGAGTTGTCCTTGCATATCATGGTGACATCACGAAATAGCAATTTAAATATCTCAGAAGTATAGTGATCTGAACCTTCAAATTCAGAATTTTCTTAAAAAAGAGGCCATTTTATCCGGCTCCATTCAAACTTTTGCTAATCTCTAATTTTATGCTTTCCCTCATACTAACGTGATATTTAGGTTAGATTGTTCTTTAAATACCCACTAGAAGGGCATGTGACTGTTCTCAACAATTTTATAAATTTGGTTGCCTGATTGATGGATATATCAGTATTGAATTTTATCTTTAGTGAGAATTCAATTTGTACAATGGTACAGATAAGTCCACAATCATAGATCTAATGGAGCCACCCTTACATGTATAATTAGGTATGATTGTGCATTGTGTCTGTGCATGTATGTTGCAAACTTCAATACAACTCCATCCTTTTAGTATGATTGCATGTCTTTAGTACAGCTTCTATTTCTTTTTCCTTTTTCCTTCTTATTTCTTATTTTACAGTTTGTGTTCCTTGTCTAAATGCTACTTGTAGTCTAAAATCAATTTCTACCCTTTAACAAGTATCAAACAAATTATGGATAGACAGGCAGTGACACAATGAGATACGAGAGAGAGAGAGAGAGAGAGAAAGAAAGAAAGAAAGAAAGAAAGAAAGAAAGTGATCATACTATTACATTTTCTCAACACATAGCCTTTAATCACTCCAGTTTTCTCCTTTGTTATGTCTTGAAAAGAAAATTAAATTATGCTCTTCCTTCGAACATTACACATGATCTGTAAGAGCAGGAAGAAGCCGTCTGGCACAAGAGACGCTCTGTAATTGTATGTGCCGTCTTTGACAATACCACAATGATAACAGGAAAGAACAGGTGTCGGACTGAGGGGCATTGGCTTGTATGCTTGAGCCTTGCACTTGAACTACCAGTACTTTACCCCTAATTCAGACTACCAAAACTTTATACATGTAGCTCTATACGAAAACAGTATCTAGCAACACCATAAATCAATTAATTTTTTTTCTTCCCATGGTATAATAAGTGATCATATAATGAAGCAAGGTTTGGGGTTGTAATGCCATATCACACAGTAATATCTTGAAAATATGAGCTTCAGGTGTTGATTTTATAAAGAGTCTATATTGCAAGTTAAAATACATTTCCAATTTAAGCAGTACAGCTACTTGTGAGGAGACTGGTCGAAGCACCTGTTCGCGCTCGCATAGAATAAGGGCCCGCACGGAACAGAACTCGGAGGTGGGTTCCACGCGAGTTTTATGTTTCCCTTCATTTTCTTCATACTCCTTTTAACAGTTAACCAACAAGAGGGCAAATAAAGTGTTTTGAAATTGATTTTATACATTCTAGCTGTACACAAATTATTTTTTAAGGTGATTGGTACACTTTAAACATTTTATCAAACAAAACCTTCAATTATGGGGGGGGGGGGGGGCTTTTTGTGCTTGTGCGTTGCTACGACCATCCAGGGCCCGTTGCATAATACTTACCATTAATAGCATCTCTACTATCAGTGGTAACTACCATGGTTACATCACTCAACAGCCAATCAAAATCAAGGTTTCCATGGGAGTTACCATTGATGGCAAAGTTACCGCTGATGGTACATGTAAGTTTTATGCAACAGGGCCCTGATATGAATTTACATGCTTTGGCAATGTTTGTAAGCTAACAAAAGACATACATGTATGGTCTAAAGCATGACCTTCCTTATACTCGTTTCTTTGTAAACACAATAGTCTTTTCCTGTGTGTATGTCCCTAATCTATTAGTAATACAATGTAACTTTGCACAAAGTTTATGTAAATTTCCTGTAGTGTGAATGACTCTGTTAGACAGGAAAGAGCACATGATATCCCTAGGGAATGCCACAGTTTATCCAGGACCCAGTAGTATACACATTGTAGGGTGTCAAAGCACTTTTAAAGGGTTTCGGACTTTCGGTGATGTACCTTTATGCAGTTGGGGAGAAATAAAAACATGAAAACTCCGAGAGGAATATAGGAGTGATGAGGTTGGCCTACATAAGTTTTTTTAATGGCACTTATAGTTTGTGTATAAGCGTGAGACAGTTCCATTGTTATGATTGACATTATGATGATATCTAATAAAGTGGTAGATTACTCACTTTTATTCTCATTTTGGGAAATATTACAGGGTAGTTCCATTGTTATCAATGTAAAAAATATGGTAGTGGAGAGCGAATTAGCTCTTGAACACTCAAAAAAGCGCTGGAAAATTGGGAAAATGGCTCTGAACAGAAAATCTATATAATTGCGCTGAGGAATTTGTTTGAAAATTAGTTACTAATTATGACTTACTTCACGCAAATTGGATCTTAATATTTAATTTTCTAAATATATTCATTTTAGGAGTGATGTCATGCCACAATAATATGCTGGTCCAATGGAACTTTTTTTGAGAAGTCTTGGGAAGAGTTGAAATGAATTGTCCCATTCTCACTTTTAAAAGGAAGTTAAGCCTTTCAGGACAGAAATTATTGAAGGACTAAATTGATCACATTTTGTTCTTCAAATTGGCAATGGTATTCTTCTTTTAAATTGCAACATGTAATGTCTCTGAAGACAATATATATGGTTACAAATTTTGTCAAAAAGTTGAAAAAATGCAATTTTTAATTAAAAAAAACAACAATGATTGTAACCTCTCAGTGGGTTGCCAATTTAATAATATAAAGCTTATTCTTGTTTTAAACACTCATGGCATCAAATAGTTATGCAACAAAATGGACATAGTTTGTGCAGAAATTTTGCTCTTTCTACTCATGCATCTTGTAATTTTTTTAGAGCTCTGAATCAAAAGTCTTTGAGCCAATCCACAAAATGTGGTCAATTGTTTTGACGAGCTTAATATTTGTTGCATTTTGCTGCTGTTTTCAAGGAGTTATAATTAAAGAATCTTAACACCTTTCTTAAGTGAATTAGATAGGATAAAAAAGGCATGGTTTTGATGGCTATTTCAAAACCAAACTGGATTTAGCTTTGAAAAGTTTTGTGTTACATTCCATTGAGAAAATTCAAGCAAGCTATTTCCCCTTCACATTTTTTTTGTTTTTTGTTTTTCTTGTTTTTTTCTTGTTTTTTGTTGTTGTTGTTGTTGTTGTTTTTTTTTTTTTTGGGGGGGGGGGGCTATGGTGGCAATTCATCCATAGTCCTCGATCCTTTGTTCCCTTGTAATCTGTCATACAAGTATGTTAAAATAAGTTAAGAAGCATACATATCCTACATGTATGTAAAATCTGCTCATGCATTGATATGCGTACATGTACATTGTTCTAATAGATCATCCCTATCTCAGTGAAATTTATGTTTTATAGTAGTTGAATGTTCCAACTTTCCATTCAGCTACTAGTAGACCCACTTTATAAATGTCCTGGTAGACATTTTTGTTCAGGGTAATAACTTTGCCTGGAGTTACTTAGTTTATAAAGTCAGGTTATTTATAGTTCAAATACAATGTACACTGTATGTACACTGTATGTACACTACCAGCATATAAATTGTGCAGGATTCATCAATAAGTATTTTCAAAACTTATGTTGCTTCCATCCAAGAGCATAATAGATTGAGATTGTTTGTAGTATAATAAAAATATCCTTATTTATTGCAAGATATATTTCTGGCAGGGAGCCTTGGGTATAGTCATCACCGGGGTTCCTGTGTTTTGATATTATTTTATTTAATCCCATGTTATTTTATCATTTAATTTCTTTTGTTTAATTTATGTTTTCAGTTTTATTGTTATATTTCATTGGCAAAGATAATGGCATTATTATTTTTCAGAAAAGAGTAACTTAACATTCGGAAGAATCCATGAAAATTAAAGGTACAAGTTTTTTATGTTGCCATGGCATTGGCATCCCCAAATCACTCCTCACAGTCACTCTAAACAACAGTAGCTTGAGCTAGACTTGAAACACTTCTTCATACTCCCTCAGGGAGCATCCTCTGACAGGCGAGATCCTCCCTCAAGGAATGCTGTCAAATTGGCAACCCAGATGGTGCTCTTTTATGTGTGTGGTTCAACGAAAGGGCAAATCTGAGTCAATA
This sequence comes from Heliocidaris erythrogramma, assembly GCA_025617745.1. NCBI lineage: Eukaryota > Metazoa > Echinodermata > Echinoidea > Camarodonta > Echinometridae > Heliocidaris > Heliocidaris erythrogramma. The sequence continues at coordinate 15,213,690 of CM046857.1, read as the reverse complement.
TGATAACATGGTTTGGGTACAATCTGGCTGATTCTCTATGTTCTCTTGACGTCACCGCGACGGTGAATGAGCCAAAATGCTAGAAATTGTGCACTATGGATGTCATGATGTTTTGATATAAGTGTTATGATCTTTTGATAAGTGCCAATGTGTATCTTAGTTGTGATTATAAAGTACAGATGGGCATTGTCTGATTTGAAAGGTTAGAATAGATTGAATCATCTTTGATTGGCAGAAAGTAGAGACAATGGATGATACACATCTTATTTTGAATTTTAAAGGGGAAATATGTAAATATGATAGATAGAAAGGCAAGGAATGAATTTGAGAAATAGATACCACTTTCAAATGTCTTTCTTTATTTAAAAGTGAAAGGAAATAAATTATTTGAGCTATAAATCAGAATGGTATAATTTATCATTGAAACCCCTTGCATTCCTTTCTATTTTCTTGTTATTGTCTGTATCCTGCTGGACAAACAATCTGTTCCTTTTAAACTTCCACATTGTACATGTATGTCTTCCTGATTATAAATTAAATCAAAATTGGAATATGTGTATATTGTATTGTGTATTTTTAAAATAATAAATAAATTTGTACATTGCTATTAAAGGGGGGGGGGACTCACCTGTCAAAATTTTGTTATAAAGTGTGCAAATATTGTGCTCGTCGCACAAAAACCTGAGATTAACTCACTTTTGATAATGAACTGCAGAAATTTCTCTGTCCGCAGGATGACAGTCATAGCCACGAACGAATTCTTGTCATTTCAATATTTTTTCTCTCTCTCTTTTCTATTGTCTGTAGGTGAAAGAAAATTAAGGTTAGCAGCTCAGCAAGGGGATTATCGGGAAGGTAAGACACACTGAATGGATTAAGGGTTGTCAACATTCATCGACTAGTAATGCATCATCACTAATTTGCCTCTGTCTCTCCAGCACATGAATGTTTTAACGTCAATGTCAGTTGACGTTGGATGTGTTCACACTCGGGAAAATGTTCCTTTAATATCTGAGTAGGTGGATACCCAGATTGATAACACTCAAAGTGTTTTTATGATGTGAACAGGGACTACATGTATGTGATAAATCCCAGAAAAGTGATCTTTCAATAAAAACTAGGAAATTTGCTTAGACATCTGTTACTTTCTGCAGTTTAGGATATTTATCAGGGGCAATGGTGGTGTGAAAGCAAATTCTTCAAACTTTAATAAGCTGAAAGCCTGATTTAAGAATAAACCTCATTGCAAAAAGGGGCCAAAGTGGACATTTTTCATTTCTTGGAAATATCCCAAACTTGGGCTTTTGGATAAGGTGGTTGTGATAGAATTTATGATATGGTTTTTTTTAGGATTCATATCAAAATCTTGATCTGAAAAAGTACTTGTAATCTCTGTAATTATTACCAGAAGAGTGTGAAAATGCTTTTTAGGACAGCTGGCAATTGGTTGCAGTATTCAGAGGAAATGAAAATAAAATTTTGTTGATCACAAAGCCTCGTCTTTCTTTGTCACAATATTTTGAAATGTCACAAAAGACAAGAAACATGAAGCATGATAGCAATTTGACTACACTGTGGCTGGAAAGTATGCATCAAAGTTGAAAAGTACAATATTGCCCTGAAAGGAATGATCAATCTAGGTACCTCCAGTATAATTTATATTATTATTATTCATTAAACTTGAATCCAAGTTTGATATTTTGTCTCAAATGTTAGGGTCTTTTAAAGCAAATTACATATTCATTTATTCATTTCATTAATTTTTTGTTGTTGCTCTGTTAACCCCTTCCATGCCACCGGACTTTTGAGCAAATGTCAAAAATGAATTTTCAAGTGTTAAATATTAACTTTCAAAGAGTATTTTCTCAAGCAAACTGGGCAAAGTTATATTGCATAAGAATAAACATTATACTGATGGCACAGGTTTCTGTATGAGGAAGAATTTTCAAGCCATTCAGTGGCTAAACAAAATGTTCAACACTCAAAATTTGGGGCGGGATTTGCCGCCCACGGCATGCTAGGGGTTAACAATGTCATGAAACAGAAAGAAAGTAGATAGCTTGAAATACTCAGTTTGAGAATGTCATGAAACAACAGCAAAAACAAAACAAACAAAAAGAGAATTTTGAAAAAGTTCAAACTATAAGGGGAGTATGATAAGAAGTGAAAATGTTTATTACAATGTAGGGGTTAACTTGGCTGTATTTTAATATTTTTTCATAATTCCCTTTTACCCCTCGAATATCATATAGTTTTGAAACTGCTGGATGAGGGTATCAATCCAAACAGAGGGGATGATAAAGGCAGGACGGCTCTTCACTTTGCAATCACAAAGGGCTTCCGAGAAATAGGTAAGATTAAGAAGGATGATGAAATGGGTAGGCGTGAAAAAAAGGAGATAAGATTTTAAAGGGGAAGAATTATTGGAAAAAGACAGAGAGAAAGCTGCACATAGGAGTAAAGGGACAGAGAGATTCACAATGAGAGCGAGACAAAGAGATGCGAGCATATGGAGGGTGTGATAGATTTAAAGTGACAGTAAACTGAAGCTCCAATGGTGGCATATTTAACAAGATTTTAAAAGTGTCTGTGCCTCTCATCTTCCCATCATGCTCCATTCTAGTTTGTAGAAGCTTAGAATATACCTGTAAGCAATTTTCCTCATTTGCAAAGTCAAAATAATAGTTTGAAATAGAAAATGTGCCTATTTTATCCAAACAAGATGTTTGTCAAAATTCAAAATGAAATGCAATAAATTTTTGAATTATAATCTTAATTTAGCAATCACTGTAATTAAAGATGGCGCTGTTCAAGTTCTGCCAGTGTAATGCCATTTTGAAGGTACTTCATCCCTTTTGCAGACTTACACAAAATTTCTTGAAACATTGCGCAGGTTTAGTAGACATCTGGTAGATACTGCCTATTAAATTTCAAGGTCACAAGTTCTACTCACACCTTTGTAAGAAATGAAATTTTGTAGCAGAGGGAGCTATTCAGAAATCAACACAAGTACATGTACATGTACATGTACTAGTAACGGTCAACATTTTTTGTAATACACTATTTTTTATAGTTGAAAAAAATATGGTGTCACCAAAGTGTTGTTATTACTTAGTTATAAGCAAATTGAATATATCATAAAGAAAGTAAATGTGAGAAAATTACAATGCCCCGACCGGGATTCGAACCCAGGACCCTGGATTACATGACCAGTGCTCTACCAACTGAGCTATCCGGGCTCCCGTCGAAGCAAAGTAACAATCTCACATATAGCCCCTCTCTTTCCATCGAGCGTAGTGGGTACATCCATACCAATTCCATGCGTACGCTATATAATGACCTACCATCTAAAGTCGGGCAAATCCATGCCAACGAATTTCTATAGAGGACAATTGAATTCGTAATTATAATGTCATAATTGATATTAATTAAGATATTATAAGCAAATTATATTAAGCCTTTTCACATCCACACAAGTTTTCCAATTATGATTATTTTGTAAATTTATTGCATGCTCACACAATTTAAGGGCTGCAAAAGGGATGGAGTACCTTTAAGTTTATGTCAACTTTTCTGCAATCACAGGTGTATTCCATGTGCATATATGGAGAGCAGATCAGTTTATAGATAGAGCAACAAAAAGAGCTAGCAGGCCACCATGATTAAAGGCTAAGCATAGATGGGCTTCATATTGCAATCGCCAATATTTTTGTACAAAGAAAGATGAAAATAGAGAAGGAGGAATTGTAATATAGGATTCAGGATTTACATGTAGCTTCCTGTGCATGTTCAGTCTAGGGTTTCTACTTTTTATGACATTATTGAATGTCATGCTGCGAGTTTAGGATAAGGGATGGATGGGTAGGTAGAACACATCAGTATATGATGATGTTTGTTTACTGCACAGTCACAAGTCTAATGAAGAAAAAAAAAACAGCGGAAAAGGTGGGTGAGAGCTATAATGAGTAGAACATGTGAAAATAGAGGAGAGAAAAAAAAGGGGATGAGAAAGAATGAGAGTGCAAGAAAGAGAGAGGGAGGGGGGGGGGGGGTGGAGGGGTACATGTAGAAGGAGGGAGTAACTATCTATAAAGGAGAGAGGAATAAGTGGAGATAAATCGGTGTTAAGGAGGGAAAGGATGGTGGGGTATAAGAGGTAAAATGCTACCTGTATTTACATGTAGTAATACAAAAGAGATACAGAAACATGTATAAAACATTTAGTATTATAACAAAAGAACCCTAAAAACTGACATTCAAATGCTTTAAGTTTCTGCAGTGTGTGGTGTTAGGTGAAAACACCTGTACATCTTTGGCTGAGCCAAACATGACTACGGTGACAAACGATCGGCTGTGTTTTCTTTCCATCTCCATGGTAAATAATACACAAAACAATGTACGTGGGGGCTGATTGACACGTTTGGTATTTTCTCCGCGAGAATATCTGGACATAGTTAACATTGTAGGAACAAACATATTATACAGAGAGGGGATGACATGATTTATTAATGACAAGAGAAGTATGTGAGCTGCTGAGTCATTTGTGAAAACAGTTTGTTATCTTTCCCGGAGCAGTAACATATTTTACTCTACAGGTATACACTTTTTGATGAGTGCTATAAAACATATGGGTGGGGGTTTTGGGGGGAGGGGAGGAAAAATGTGTTGCTTTATTCAGATTTTTATTTTGAATGAACCATTATGACATTTGGTGAAAGAAAAAAAAAACAGATGAGCCAAAGTGAAATAAAGTGATTCAAAGGCACTTTAATTTTTAATTAAAACAAACTGGTTAGATTGTGCCTAAAAACTAAATCTTAAACCACTTTTAAAATATATTGGGGAGTCTCATATTATTCTCATATTATTATTTTTATATGTTTCTTTGTTTTCAGAATGTGTTTCTTCCACACATGTGAGGAAAAGTACTGTATTTTCTAGAAATTTCATATTTTTAGACTATATAGAGTTCTGAAGGTCTTCATTTTTATAGGTTATCTTGATCTTTAGTTTTATAGGTTATCTTGATGTCTCAAATGCCCTGGATAGATAAATTCATTAAATTTGTCTCACATTGATGTCTCTCTGTATAGACAGCCAAAATAAGAAAGTTAAATTAGTACCTTTGATTTATTAGCAAGGTTAAACACTTACATTACTGTCAAGCCTTTTTATTAACAGAGGTTAAATACTTGAATATATGCCAAGCATTTAACAGTTGTAGAGCTTCCACTATATTGGTTTTTCCTCATGTTGGTATCAAATCTGTGTCTTGTCATGTTGAGTGGATGCTATAACCTTGCTCATTTGAGAGAAACTTTATGGTAGTTTTGTTTCTTCAAGATAATCATAGCCAAAAGAACAGTCAAATATTAAGTTTAATGTTCTGACAAGGTTAAACACTTTATGTTCTTCCATTGTATTTCATGTTGTCATTGTTGCAATTGCTGAATAAATAATAATAATAATAATGATGATATACAAATACCTTTGTTTCATTCTGGTAAACTATTTTTTCTTTCTAGTGCAATTACTCCTGGACAGAGGGGCTGATGTCAACCAGAAAGATGGCATAGGCAATACACCATTACATTTAGGTAAGAAACTTATACAGAAATCATTAATTAGTTAAGTAAGATGGCATAGGTAAGAGACATATACAGAAATCATTAATTAGTTAAGTAAGATGGCATTTAGGCAATACACCATTACATTTAGGTAAGAAACTTGTAAATAATGCCATTGTTGCATTTAGAAAGATGGAAAATTTCAATTACAAACATGTACATGTAAGTCTTTTATGTTTAAGAAGAAAATGTTAAAGATGATTTACTTTTTGGAAGGTCTTTGTTGCAAATAATAGACATTGTATAAGGATAGTACTGCTCTGGCAACAATTACTCCACAGCCAATTTCTAACCCTAAAATGCATTCCTAACTTTTTTTTATATTTGCCATTTCATAGCTGCAATAGGTAGTCACATCTCCATGGTGACCACACTGCTTGAGGCCGGGGCTAATGTGCAGGTCCTGGACCGAGGCGGGCACACCCCGTTCCACCTGGCTCTGAGCAGGTTGCAGCATCTCCGATCCAACTCCTCTATCCAAGGCATCCAGTTCAGACAAGAGATCCTCAAGGTGAGTACATGGTCATTTCAAAATGATAAAAAGGTTTTTGTGTTTCTTTACTCAGGGTTCAATACTAACACACATGTTACGTTAGTCTGTGAGGGAAAATGACTCTCAAATTTGAACAATTATTCCATAGGATCCACAGTCTCTGTGGAAGCACGATGGTTCAGTGGAAGAGCAGTGGTCTTGTATCCAGTACATGTAGGTTGCTCTTTTCAAAACCAAGTCGATGCACTGGTGCCTGTTGGTAAGGTATGAATCCTCAAATTCCAAGTCCGGCCTCTGGATAGGACTCGAAGCCGTAGTTCCACTGGTTGCTGATCCAGAAGCAGTCTGGTATAATAATCAATCTTTGACAAGATGTCAGGGTTTATTCTCAGTTTCGAGGCACATGAAGTTCCAGAGAACTTTGCGCAGTATTTCTGAATACCGATCAAAGATTCTTGATAATTTTGTTTTTTGGTATACATGTGAATGATTAAAATTTAGGACAGAGAATCTGCAAATATAAGATTTGCAAGGGTAATGACTAAGCCTGAGTCGAATCGATTGGTTAGCCGGTGTTCGATCAAAGACATCAAATCCCGAATTTGTTTTGGCAAATCCGGTGCATCGATTTGTAGTCTGCCAGATTTTTGACTACCGTAGCCACCATGAAAAGAGCAAATAAAAAAAGAAACTCCGTAACGTACAGCATATATACTAGCAGAGAACGTGAAGGCGACTTCAAACTGTTGGCTAACTTTCGCTAATTCGCTCGCGGAGGACGTCGCGCTTTACCTGTGCTTTCTCTATGGAAAAATCGTTTTGTCGTTACGAACTGAAGTTTACGATAATATTCTTGCACTCTCTTTGCATTGTCAATTTGACAATTGTATAATTGAACATGATAAATACGGGCATGAGTACGAGTGTTCCTACTTAATTCGCAATAACTAATATCACACTCTCATCAAATTGGCAATTACTTCTGAATGATCTCTGAAGCTGAATGAAGTTGAGTCTATTAAGCGACGAAAAGTTTATTTCGTATTGTTTTTTTTTTTTTGCATCGAACAAACGTGTTCCATTCAGCTCTCCAAAGACAAAGTAAGATTATTAATTCTTTGAATTTGAATCATTGTCGGGTGTGTCGACAATGAGCAGCGCTTCGTGCGACACTAGAGTGATATTTTGGCTAGCCATACGGACTAGAAACTTAAGATTTTGGCTCGTCCGCTGTGATTTTACTAGCCATTGGCTAGCGGGCTATCGTTAATGTCGAGCAGCGAGAGCCCATACATATGCCCGCGATGCCAGCGGACCGGTCACCAGTGCATGGTGCATGCACTGCGTGCAACTGTGTGCAACTCTGTTTTCACCACCCATCATTTATCGATGCACCGGTATTCGATCGAATCAAAGCCGTCGAATCCCGGATTATGAAATATTCGATATGACTCAGGCTTAGTAATGACTACATAAAAGTGTCTTATACCTTTTTATTTTAAAGTCAGAAAAATTTTCTTTTAAATATATATATATATATTATATATGTTATTGTATTAGAATAGACCTGTTTACTAATATATTTCAATTCATGCATGTTTGTCTCCAGAATCCTTAGTTACTATTTAGTGCAGCGGCTATGCATAATGACATCTCTATGGATGGAATCCATTTTTGCATATATTAGTTGTTGCTAGACAGGCAAGACTCTGGCAAGCTTTTTAGTCATCAAGAGAAACCTTTGTTCAAGAATTATGCGTAAACTCAGTAAACAGGTCCATTGATCACTTTTGGATTCCACCAATGTTGAATACGAAAAAAGTTGTATTTTTCTTATAAATGTGATGACTGTACATCTATACTTTCTATTCTTTAGCCATGTGTCCTATTTCATCATCAAAATAGGACAATTGGCTTCACACTTACTTTGTCAGATCATATTCATCACTGTCTTGCCTTGGTGTGTTAGTTGGTATGATGTGCCAACATAACATGTGGTTTGTCTGTGTATAACCACAAGCCACTGAATGTGGTCTGTGATTCAGACCTTGTCTCTTAAAGGTACCAGTTGTCTTTAGTTTTGATAATGACACAAAACTGAGATCACACAGAAACCATCAAACTTTACAGACAAGAGACTTTAAATAAATGATATCTAAAACAAAGAAAAAAAGGACAAATATTGAGAAAAAGAGCTGGGCAACAACCAAATAAAGTTTAATTAAGAAAAATTATGGCAGTTGGGCCATCCATTCATGCAAGTAGTCCCATATTTGTGCATATATGTGTTAGTACTTTCAAAGCATTTGTGATCATTATTTTATTCTAAGTTTCTGTATAGAAGTTTGTTATATTTTGCTGGTCCATACTGCCACTTTTCTGCAAATTAAAAGTTAGCTTCTCTCAAAAAGTAATTCCATTCCCAGCACCTTTAATTGTATGACAGCTTCTATTCATTAGGCTAGGATGAACAACTCTTCCCTGTATGTTAAGATCTTCCGCAAAGGTTATAGCGTGGTTTAACATTTGAACATTAGAGAGCAACCTAAATGATTATACCAAGAAGAGGAAGGTTACACTACAGCACCTGCTTAAAGAAAACCAATCAAATGATAGCCGCAGTTGCCACAATCATGACATTATGACAGCTCAATAAATTTAGTGTATATTTAGCTGGAATTTGAGAATATCTGCTTTATAATTGAACTTGTTTAGGTGAGACAATATTCAATCAAAATATTGATATTTACAAATTTAATATTGAGTGTATACATGTGTATGATTTTCAAAGAAAAACAAATTCTGATGATCACTAGTGGTTGCAATGAAAGTGGTGAAATGAAAGCCTGTTAAATCTGAGGTGTAATAAACTTTGTCATAATTTTTGTATTTGTTTTGACTCACCAGTCAAATCCAAATCAGGGCCCCGTTTCATAAAACTTGCTGTCAATAACAAGTTACAATAATTGTTATTAGCTACTGAAATCTTTGAATCTGATTGGCTGAGAGCGAATTTGTCATAGAAATGATGCTGTTGTTATGGATAACAAGTTTTATGAAACAGGGCCCATGTCTTTGTAGAGCATTCATTTGGTAAATAGTTTAATCAAAGGTTTCTGGTAAGACTGAAAATTACTTCGGCTTTAAAATTATTACTAATTTTTATATTGTGTATTAGGAAAAGACCGGAGTCGAGGCTGGTTGCATACAATTTCACATAAGCTGAGTTTTGAAAGCAGCAAAGGATTTATTGCTCAGCAGAACATATTTTCATGAATGATAAAATGGTGGAAACTTGTTAAAAATGAAAAATTGTGATTTAACAAGGTAATGTTACTGGACGATCTATTGACCATGAATTAATAAAATATCTCACATGACAAGTCCCGCAGTCCTCGTTATATATGAGTTTCCATTGTATGTATTATGAATTTTATCACAGGACTGAATGGAAAATGAGAGTTTACATGTATGTCTTTTGTTTGTCCTTTCGTACGCAGATCATGGGGATGCTTCGAGTGTACGTCTCGTGTCGAGGCCAGCAGGAAAATGCCATGCAGCTAGAACAAATGTCCGTCAAGTTAAGAGAAACTGAAAAGAAAGAGGAGGTGAACCAATATTCATTTTTTTTTAAACGACTTATCCTGGTGCCTTTGTCACACAGTTATAGAACATGAAATGAAAAAAATCTAGCTGAATAAGCATGAGGATGGCAGATATTAATAGTCAAGACGCGAAACACAATGCTCTAAAATAGACTGAGGCAATTAAAAGAGAGATACATTATGAAGAGAAAGAGAGTAAAAAAGGGAAGGTTATGATGAGAAAGAGAGAGAGAGACAGACAGACAGACACAGAGATGCAAAGGGCAATACGCATTCAGTGGTCATAAATTGACCATCAATGTAAAAGAGCTTATATTGATTAGAAATAAAATGGTCCTAACAACATAATCAAGTACATGTAGTCGAGACATGATTTGTAAATTAAACATGCAAATAATTTTTTTTCTCTCCATTATGGCTTCTTTGTCATTTTCTTTGCTCTCTTCAGGTTGATATACTTCAAGATATGTTGGAGGGATTCACCAAGATGAACCTTACAAAGCAGTGATGCCAGCCGCAGAGGGGCAGAAACACATGGCAGTAATGTAGTTCAAGACCCGATCAAGAGACTTTGGTCTCAGACTTTTGAGTTCCAGGTTCCGAAGTGGGAATTTGAAACTGTGATTAGAACCAAGTTTTAGCTGAAGAATCACTTGGAGTAGTCCTGCTCTTGGGATTCAGGATTAAAAATCCTTTTAAAACCAAGCCTTGGTTTGATACTCTTCTAAAGCTTGAGATTTAGACTAGTCTAGGTCCTGTTTTATAGATAAGTCTTATTCAGTTGGGATAACTTCTTTTAATAGGTCCCAATCCATGGCTTGGAATTTGGACTCCACTTAAAGCCCAGCATTTCAGAAGGTGGCACATGCAGGTCTTGGTCTTGGATCAGAGACCTCAGACCTAGGACTTCATTAATGCTGCACAGTATTCAGGACATCCCAACTGAATTCAGAATACGTATTCATACTCATACTCCAATTTGCCTCGTTTGGTGCTAATTTAAGAGATAGAGGAGTAAAGAAATAGCAAATCTTGTGCTTCACACTGACTACATGTAGTTTTATGGTAGTTGTGTGATATTTTGTGGTTCTTGGATGAACCCGTTGGTGTTGATCCCTTTCTTATGAAATTATTAATCTGTGGATTTATGCTGGTTAGAACATAGATTTTAAGCCAAAAATTAACTTGAATTCTTTATGCAGCTTTTAAAGCAGCTGCAGGAGGTTTGAACCCTAGGTGCTTCAAATGTTTTCTTTGATATTTGTTTAATTTTTGTTTACATGTCATTTATTTGTTCTTCTCATTCAATGTGCCATGTTCTAATGAAGTCTGAAATGTTCCTTTTGCAAATAACTTTTTAATTTGTGTAAAAAAGCACTTTGCTGAATCACTTTTGTGCTTGTCTCTTATAAAATGAATGTATTATAATTTTTTTTTACATTCAATTTAATTTTATTACATCAGCTGTTCATGTTTAAAGATCAAATACAGGTATTCCCCAACTACATGGACATTGAAAATGTGATAAGAAACCCCAATATTTGCAAGCACCAAAATCAGAGACACAGATTAGTTATTGTTGAATGAAAATTGAACACCTGCAAATAATGAGGAAGTCAATTTTTTTTTGAAAGTCAAATTAATGTGATGTCTTATCAGTGCCAAAATTTGAATTTTTAAGATTTCCATTTTAGATGATCTCAACTTTCACTGACTATAATTTATCTATTTTTATTTATTTTTTATGTATTTATTTTTTATTATTATTTTTATTATTTTATTTATTTATTTATTTATTTATTTTATTTATTTATATTTTTTTGTAATTTTGTTATTTTGTTATTTATTATTTTTTTTGGGGGAGGGGGGTATTTAGTCTAATTTTTCTAATTTACAAATAATGTTGCTCTGAACAATTGTGACCTCGTGCTAAATGTTACTTTGCTTGCCAGCGTGGGTTACACTGAATCACTAATTGTTCTGCAAATTCACCACAAATTTTAACTGTAAAATGGCTTACTTTTCTTCCTCCAAGTAGAGGCATGGTCGAGTGTGATACCCAGGTGTCTTTATGTTTTACATGTATATATTTTATTCTTTCACAATGTAGTGTAGGACTACAACATTTTACCTCTTACAGGAGATTTTTATTTTTATCGAGAAGGGTGCTGAAGAGTTCTTTTTTTTTGTTTTAATCCAAAAACTGTTTGCAGCAGAAAATATTTGGTCTGAATTTTTCTTCACTTTGGAAGAATAGTGTCTACCATGTTTTAAATTGGACATACGGCATTTGCATTATATTGACATTTCATTCTTTGTTTTATTTTTATAATGGGATATTGTGACAGTAATACCTTTACAATGTATGTAATTGTGTGAGTCAAGATGGTGTGCACTTTGAAAGCTGACTAATCACTTAAATTTTGATGCAGCTAATGATCAAACTGTGAAGGAGAAATCATGATGAATTAATCATCATAGTTTGTGTTATAAAGGCTTGTTCAGATATGCCGCGGAAAACCACCGTAGAAAACTGCAGGGTTTGGTACTGTGCTCCACATTCCTGTGTCTATAATACACAGGTATTGAGTGAATACATGTACATGTATGTGTAGGACCTTTGTTGCATCATGCATCTCCACTTGCCATTCATCACTGGCGTAAATCTGTAAGAATTTCTTTTCAAATGGGGGGCATGACCATTCATGGAGAACAAAGCCATCCCCCCTGATGAAAAGAAGGAATACCCGGATTTACGCCAATGCCATTCATAGTACACTGGCTGTGTGAACGAACCTTTAGGATGGTGGAGGGATTTTGTTCACATAGTCATTAGATCAACTCAACAGTAAAAACAGGCAATAGACAAAGTTACATTATTAAAACAAATGAAATTTATGTGGAGTAAGAAAAGACTGGTAAATGTATTTGGACTTTACAGTAGTGGAACATTCAAGAGTAGTCTTTAGAGCAAGAATCGATCAAGCTTTGATTTTATGTGTACATGTATATACATGTAGTTGCTTTCCTTGAAAGCGTGTGACTATTACAATGAAAAGTAGGAGATCTTCATGTCTGGTATAAAGTTTAAAGTCAAGAAAGAAGAAATTCAATACAGAGAAGAGTAAAAATTGTGGTATGATCTTTCCTTTTTATTTTTTGACCACAGAAAATGGATGTCAAGAAGTTTGAATCATATAATTTCAAATTAGACCTAACAGACCCCATTTTGTAGCTTTCTGCATAAGTAATGATATAGCAAAATATGGAAGTACTTCGTTTACTTTCATGGCTCATTAGGGATATTTGAGCTCAGCTTTTTACAAAAAAATGATATGTAGATTGTTCGCCTTTTTTTTTTGTTTTGAAAGTCAGGTTTACCCTACATGCTTTCCAACATCAGTAGAAACAAGTGTGTGTATTTGTAATTGATAAGTTGGATAAAGTGTGTGTTTGGTGCATTGTGGAATATCACAAGGTTTGATGCATCCTATTGTGATGATTTACATACACATGTATACTCGGTATTTCTTACCAGCCCTGCTATTTTCCCACAATTTGCCCGACATGCCTCCACCCCACCTTTCGAAGATACGGCCTTGCAAGGCTTGATATCGTATTGTGTGCCATTTTAGAGCTTAGAGAATAGACAATTTTATAAATATTGTGAACCTTTAGATTATGTTTCAGCAACTTTGTGTAAAAGTTTGTGGATTACCTTATATTACTTAAAGGAGAATTACGCTAAAAAATAAAGACGATAGTGTTCAAAGGTGTTATTTATTCCTACTTGTTAGACTATATGGCTTCGCGTCAAAATATACGAGATCGATACGAAACAAGATTTTCTGAGCAAAATTTACCATCTGCTACCATTATGTATTGTCTGCTAGCAGCACATGGGGGCTGCCATTTTGTTTATGTGTACAAGAAGATTTTCTTAATCCTAAAGCTCAATTGCCTTTTTCAAAATTAAAAACCCATTTGAGATTAAAAATATAGAATAGATATGTCAATTTATTTTTAAACTGAAGATTTCCTTATATATTTCTGTTGAAAATCGATATTCGCTTAATAGAAATCTATTTTATCGATACTGGACGTATGGGACGGAGCAAATTAATTCAAATTTTATGGATGCTTCTTCCCTGAGCATCTATAGCGGCAAACTATGCATGCATTCACCTGCTTTCGGATAATGGACTTGAAAAGTCAGAATGCATGCTGCATATATTATGTTCTGCTCTGTTTGGCAAACCCAAGAAAATAGATTTTTGTTAAGCAAAACCAGACAATTTAAAAGTATCATTATAAAGATTTAATTTTTATAATACATGTAAACACCCACTTTATATTTTTCGTCACATATGGGATTTTAGGTAATGAAGAAAATCAATTTAGGATTTGGATTCAAAATATCTTCCTGACTGGAACATTTCTCAATGGTTCATGTACAACTCCAAATCAGCAAGAAAATGGCAGCCCCCATGTAAATCAGTAGGAGACGATACCGGGTGTTGGAATATTTTTATTTATACCCTTTTCTGATATCTTATTAGAAAATGATTTAGGCCAATAAGTCGGAATATATTACACCTTCCAATATAAGTAAATTTGTAATCAGGGGTTAATTCTCCTTTAATTTCTTTTTCAAAAAGTGTATTATTGTTTTGTAATATGACTATTAAGAAAATTATGATAAAGAAAAGAAGGTCTTTTTGTGCTAGGACCTTGGCTCATGGAATCAGTTTTTATTCTAAAAGTAAGTTGTTTTTTCAGCAGAATCAAAATACTGATTTTACCATTGTAAAAAGGGTAGTTTGGTATTGAAATTAATCACTTAAAGATATTATACATATGTACTGTTGACTTTATCTGTTTAAAGGTTTCTGCAGGTCTTTATTTGGAATCTATGGAAAAAGTAGATTAAAATTTGTTTTAAAGTAATACTGATGATTTTGTATCTATGATTTATATGGTTTCTTCAAAGGTTACAGATAGACGTAGCATATATTGTATATGTATCAGTAAATGTACATTTACATCAGAATTGGGGAGGGAAGATGAGCATGAAAGTCGCCCCCATGCAATTTTTTTCTCTCTTTTTCAGTGTACTGTATCAAGTTTGAATGCATAGGATAGTACAAAGTGTTATGTTATTGAGGTAGGGGCTGTTAAGCCATCACAGTACAGTGTCTTATTTATTTTAGTGACGTTTTTACATTATCATTTGATCCAGAATGCTATGAATTACACATTATACTCTAGCAGAAAAGAGCAAAAATCACTGAGAATCTGGAGTCTATTTCTGATGTAGTACATTGTACTTTTGAATAAGAGCGATTTAGTTGTAACTAATCAATAAATTCTCTAAATTGGCAACGCAGTGTAAAATCTGTACAGTGGAAACTCACCATAACGAGGTCTGTGGGACCATCAAAATTACCTTGTTATATCAGGAATCTTGTTATATCAGGTAAAAAAAACCCCAATAGAATATAAAGAGCTGAGACCAGAATATTAGCTTGTTATATCAGGAATATTAATATATCAAAACCTCTTTATACTGAGTTTCCACTGTAATCACTATTTACATGTGCAAATTGGCAATTTTTCTGTTAAATTCATTTTCATTCACATTGGTTCATGTAATATTTTTTTTCACACTCTGTAGGAATGGAAAATAATGATTGGTGCCAATTTATGGAAGGAAAGTTGATTAATATAGACTTTAAGAAATGCAATGGGTTTATTGGGGTCAAATGGGCTGGATGGTAATAGAAGGTGCAGGGATTGTGTGGGAGAAGTAGGTACAGATGGAACGGCATCTCATATGCCGAGAGCCAGAAGGGCGTTACTCTCTTATTCTTTTTCCGAGTGAATGCCCTTCTTGCACTCAACAGACTGATGTTATTTCATTAGATCATGATAGGGAGTGTGGTTGCGCTGGAGCACGGAGCGAAGTAATGCTGGATAAGTCCAAAAGAGCTCTTTAAAATTACTGCTATAACAAAGCTCTGGGCAAAATCAATGAAATACAGAAGTCATTGCAATGAAATGTTTCCTGCTTGATAGCAAGTCCAAAAAGTGCTCCCTTAAGCAAAGGAAATTATTATTTTTTTAACACACGATTCTATTTCTAGATTGGAAGCAATATTATCTTTGTGTCATTCTCAGCATTCTAAGTTCTTATCATTCTAAATTATTTCACAAAAAAGGGGGAGGGTTATGCCAGGTAACGCATTGACTAAAAAAAGCTATGTTATTTGAGTTATCCCAATGCCAAATCATTTCCCGTTTGCAGACAATGTGCCCTCTATCCCAAAGTACATGTACATGCAAGAAAATACATTGAAGAAGTGGCATGTATAGCATAGCAATGAATTGTCATTTGATCATGTGTACAAAAAAATACAACTGATTTACTGAAATGCATGCATGTGTTAATATGTATATTATGTGTAAATAGACGAGAGAATGAGACTTTGGCTCTAGCAAAGAGGATAAATAAAAAGAACAGATCCAGAATTTTTTTCTGGAAATTGTGTTTGTTTTGATTTTGTTATGTTTGGTTGATGTGAATAATGAAAATATTACATGTTTGCTCTGATTGTCAGTGAGAGAAGTAAATACAGAGTACAGAAACTTGGAGAAAGAGTGAAGGAGAATAGGGTAGGGAAAAAAACACAAAAAAGATTGAGAGAGAGAGAGAGAGAGAGGGGGGGCTGGTACTGGAGAGTTTAGAGAGGGAAAGAGCAATGGAGAGAGAGAGAGAGAGAGAGAGAAGAAGAAAAAAAAGTCTGAGAAAAGCCACATTAATATATGCAGAAGAAGAAAGAAAAGGCTGAAAAACCAATGGATGACAAGTGAGAGACGGACTAACAGGGCAAATAGTAAAGGTCATCAAGAAATCTACATAAAATGAGAAAGAGATGGGGTCGGGGGAAAAAACCATGAGGTAGAGAGAGAAAGTGTTTACAAGGTGAAATGCATCAAACAACGCAGACTAAAAAGAGACAAACGGATCAAAAAAGCAAAGGGAATTCATAGAGAGAGAGAGAGAGCAAAAGAGAATCTTGAGCAGACACAAACATAGGGCTCAAATTAGAATGATACAGCAGAGTGAAACAATAACAGAGAGAGAAAGAGCAAGAAAGACAGAGAAAAACAGCATAAAAGGAAACCGTTACATGGAAGAGAGAGACAAAGAAAAATTTATAGACGTAGAAAATCAGACATGCTACAGGGAGAGAGAGAGAGAGAGAGAGACATGTGTTGGCAGCAGAGGTGTGAAAATGTTTATAACATATCGTTCATGCATTTACTTTGTTACTGTAATATAATCACTATACAGAGATAAACAACACACAGTAAGGCAATGAGAAATATACCAGAACACAGAAATGCATGATATATTAACAATCTATTTATTAAAAAACTCTAACATAAAATGTGTTATAAAAAATATATAGCTATAAATGAACAAGTTAACATTAAAAACAAAACAAAAAATGTTTGAAACAAACCAGAACTGAAAAACAAAATGAACTATTCTTTGGTTTACAACCCTAAGCATGTCATAATGGGAGGAGAGTGATTAAGTTCAGTTTTCCATTTACAGGCACGATGACACTGTATAATCATTACCAATTCTCTTTATTCTACAAGATTTAAGTAGTTGTCCTCTAATGTTTAATAACGATATTGTTGTAAACAAAAATCAGTGTTTATGACAGTTTCCAATATTTCTGACCTCTGTTAACATATAGCACAGCATGATAAAAATTTTAGATCAAACTAAAACTTTGAACATTTGGCACAAGCAACATTGATTTCTAGGCAAGAGGGTATTAGTCAGTCTATGAGTGTACAAAGATGCATGGCAAGACAACACAAATTTAATATACGTTGACACTCCATCGGTCCTACATTTTGAACGGGTATATCCATATAACATGTGTGTGCTGTTACAGGCTAGAAATTAAGTTTAGGTTTATATAGTTGAACTCTCAGAATATATAACTTTAATACCCCATCATTTATCACTTATTGCTAGATAGATTATATACACTAGCACCAATTGTACAATTATAATTTCTGAAATATGTAAAGAGTGGTCCTTTGGAACTACTATTTTGTGTGTGCATCATTTAGTTTGTTCTAGTACAACAAATGATCAAAATCTTGTGAATTACAAAGAAAGCTTTCAGCTCATACTTTTATATTATTTGGAAGCACCGACTCATTCAAATATTAGAATTAAGGCAAGGTTACATTCAAATGGCCAATTAATACAATTTTTTTATTAATACACATATACATTTCTTAATCATGTAGTACCGATTCTTTAATCACTATGACATCACATAATATTGTTTAAATTACACATATATATTCTCTTGTCACAGTATGAACAAAATAATGAAAGACAAATAATTTCAGCAATTGTTAATTGCACTTTCCAATTTGCATAATTGGGTTTTTATATGAACAATTACATTTTAATCAAACATGATCACCATCTCGTTAAAACCCTCTCCCTCTCTCATTTTTTTGCGTGGAGATTTTCACCTCTGGGCTAGTGAATAACCAAGTCATTTTAAGATTTCTAACAGCTTGTATTGCAAAGAAATAAACCTACAATGGTCCTCATAAGCACTCTGCAATACAGAAAATGAGAAATTGCTTCAAAACAAATTAGTATTCCATAGAACATGTCCAAGCAAAATCTGCCTCTCTTGGAGATACCAAATAAGTTTAAATCTACATTGCCTTCTCAACTTAAAACTATCTAACTTCTGAAACTAGTTTCTCAAATATTCTCAGAACTCTGAAATCCAAACATTGATTACTATAATGCATCCATGCCAGATATGCTTCTCAAAAAGCTTGCCAAGATATCATACCTACATGTAAGGATGCCAAATACCTTATGAGATACTGAGCGCTGCACTTTACTTATAACAACCAATCTACAAAACTCTTTCAAAACCTTATTCTTCACTAGGAATGAACTTTGCATGCAAGTAAAAAAAAAAAGAAGAGACAAATATCATTCTCAAAATGACATAAATGTAACTATCTTTGTCAACAGAAAGGAAATGAAAGTAAAACAATTCCACTCCTTCCAAACTGGAAAAAAGACAGTAAAAGAAAATAAGAACTCTACACAAGGAGCAAATTATATGGTGGCTTTCTGACAATCATTATTCGGTCCCCAACCAAAAACTGGTCTTGCCTGGCTTGCATTAAAAAAACAGCGAATTTAAACTTATATTTTGGCAGTTTGAAACTTTAGGGGCATTTTGTTGTACCACAACACTACAAAGGTACCGGTAATCCTTATTTCTCTCAGATTTGAAATCACCATGACAAACTGATTCATTTGTTTACATGACATTACTCTCTGTTATGTGTGCTTTTAATTTTCAAACTTACGTCTTCTGTCATTGCAATCGTTGGAATGACAATTTACCCAATTGTACATCCTATCAGAACCAAGCATTTTCTAGAAGAGCTACTTGGAATTCATTATCTTTTCTTTGCAACCCCTACTCATTACAAGCAAAGAAAGCTTGGAGCTATTCTTTTATTAAAAGCTTTACAAATAGCACTTAAAAAATTGCATCTTCTAACAGCTACTGCTCAAGTCACTTTGTTAATTACTTCATCTACAATCCCATATAATAGATCTCTCAAAAATTTTAATTGAACTCTTTCTGTCAACTACATGCTGATTACTTTCGTCTGGCAATATGAGTTGGATGACATATTGTCAGCAACTGGCTCCTGTATCGAAAATTGTACCCATAATTCTTGTTTACTAGTAACTACAAGTATGTTCCTTCACAGTTTTGATCTTTGTATGGGAATGGGTACAATGTGAGTCTTATTCTTTCTGCCCGCTGGATGCAAAGTAGTCTTTGAGGGGTGCCATCAAGTGCTTGATGACAGGGACGCTCCACGCCTTACCAAGAAGCTTCTGACGAGCTGTGCGACTGAGATTGCCAACATCCGTGTAATGATCCGGGAAACCAAACAATCTGATACAGAAAAGACAAATACTATCAGTGGTCAAAAAGTTCTTGAGCTGTACTCAGACTCTGAGGTAATGTCAAAGTTGTTACTGTCAAGTTCTGATACAATGGCTTGTATGCGAGCTACCATGATACTGGCTCAACGAATTTGGCAGAACCAAGTAAAGTAGGCCAAAATTTCTCTTGGAGTTGCTATTTAAAAGAGAGATGGTCACTATTATGCATTTACCTTTCTAGTTCTGCAGACCAGAGTGTTCCTAACATAAACAAGCACACCAAATATGAACTGAGATTGCTTTCTAATGAGACGGTCGCACCGGTAATCATTTTGCACATACCTTACTCCCTCTATGGCTCAGAGACCATCCTGAGAGTGCATTGTAACCACCCAAAGCAAATCCAAAATTCACTTGGAATGCTCTCTACGGTCAAGTTCTGATACAATGGCTTGTGTAAACAAGAGAGATAGGAGTATGGTATGTGAGCTACCATGATACTGGCTCATATAAATTTGGCAGAACCAAGTAAAGTAGTCCAAAATTGCATTTGGAGTGGCTATCTTAGAGACAGATGTTCATAATTTGCACGTACCTTTCCAGTTCTGTAGACCAGAGTCCATCCTCCTTGCCATTCATGAGTACAGGTAGGATCCCATCTTTTGTCTGGCGGATTGAGGTGGAAGTGGTGGTGATAGTCCCTACCTTGGAGAACTTCAAATTTGTTGAGGAGAAATATCAATAATAATAAATGATGATATCTATTTATGCTTTTCATTTGAAAATTTCTTTTTGAATAACTTTTGTCAGAATCTCACAGAAATTTTAGAGATATGAAAGAAAGTATCTGCATTATGGTATTTTAAATATTCAACTTTTTAACAAGTGATGTTTTGAATCTAAATCTCTCATTAATGTATTGTCTCAACTCTGGACTGCCCAATTTAATCAGGCAAATAAAATGAAAACTAAGAAAGGTTGCTTTTTATCAATATCATAACATGAAATAATACCATTACCGTAAAATAACAGTTTAAGAAAGACTTCCTCTTAAAATCAAGCAATATCACCCTTCAAGTGCAATTAAATTTACATCATTTTACACATATTCCATACATTGCATAAGCAGTGAAGATCCTAGATTAAAAAGCAACGAGTATGAACCTTTCTATAGGCGGTTAGATTTTATGATCAAAACACAAAGGAGTCATTGCTTACCTGAGCTTGCCTATCACAGTGTGGTTCCAGGCATTCCTGAAGGCACAGGGGATTGTCAGCTCCTGCCACGTATGGCCTGCCAACAAAGAACAAAGGTCCAGGATAATAAACACTAGATACAAATGACACATTGCTTCAAGTGCACAGGCAGATTATCAAAATAACAATTTACCTTTACAATGGGTTAAGAAAAACAAAGCAAACTAGAATATCACTGAAGGTGATTAATACCCCCGCACCAATGTGTGTGCCAAATTTCCTGAGCATTGCTCGAAAAATGAAGTAGTTTGATGCGCCAGATTTCCCACTGATTTATTGCCACAGTATGTCGTTGCCATGCCATTACCATGCCATTACCATGGCAACGCAGTTTCCGACACATTCAAAAAATATGTCTTGCACATCTTCATCCCAATACCAATTTGTGTGGTGAATTTCACGAGCATTGCTCGAAAAATGAGGAAGTAGTTTGATGTGCAAGATTAGCAACAGACCGACCGACCGTACGCTGATTCCTACATATACCCCCTTCAAACTTTGTTTGGCAGGGGTATAAAAAGTCGCTGTATTGTTATTTGCAGGGGTGAATTTGAGAATTCTGTCAATTTCAGGAAAGTTTCTTCCCACTCATGTTAGATTATGACAAGACCTTTAATTGGAAATTCCTGTTCCAAGAACAAAATAGCCTGTGAAGTGTATGTAAGACAAGTCAGTTATAAATCTGGATTTGCTTTTGGGATGAATAATGGTCACTTATATAATCACATATCTTAAATAGATGGAATTCCCATAAAATCTCCTGCTCTATTATTTTCATTAGGTACATATACTAACCCTCCTGTATAAATTCATAATTTTTTTACCTGTGCATGCCTGGTAGGTTTCCCCAGTAGTACCTCGCTCGGTGAGTTGGTGACATGTGACGAGAGTCTATCATCACTGGGTTGCACTGAAAACAAAGCAAAAACAATTATATCTAAAAAAAATAGATAGTTGGCATTTACATGTAGTTATTAGATACTCAGTTCAAGAAGATGCTGCTAAATACGTAATATGTATACATCTGTACATCTCCAGAAGAAGAACACACATCCCAATGTAATAAAATGGAATAAAGGTAACAGGTACATGGCAAAATGGGACACAGATACTGTCGAACATGGGTAACACACAAACAACAACACCATGAATCAGAAAAAGCCTCGTAATATAACATTTCTATTGAGCATGGTAAGAAAGAGTACAAAACAAAAGGTTATGTTTTTGCAAAGAAAGGAGAAAATATTGAGCATGTATAAAAAGACAAAGATTAAAAAGAACCCTTTATTGTGTTCTATCACTACAAGACAAACGGAAGTGGAAAAAGACCGTTCCCTGAAATGTTCACCCTACCTGTAGGAACCTGCATATGTTGAGCTTATCCTTGCGTCCCATGAACACCACGTTCTCAAAAAGCCAGAAGAAGGGTCGCGGGTCATCAGGGAGAGGTTGAAGGTCACGCAAGATCCGGTAGAACTCAAAGAAGAGGAGTCCCGTCCCTCCCGCCAGGCCCTTACGGGCGGGGTTGACGATGGAGAGGTCATTGCAAGGGCTGCCACCGATGAGAAGGTCAAAGGGTCCCCAAGATTTCAGCTGCATAGGGATTTTAACAAAAAACCATGACGATATAAGAATCATACTCATGACCATCGATTTGTATACTAATCTCTTACTGTCCTATCATTAATCTTTAAATTACTCAATTACGTGCTCTTACAAACTTTACCAATTTACAAATCTACAAGTACCCCACATTTTCATTTTATACCAATGTAATCTTTTAAAAGTATATTTCACTAAATGAATATCAGCAGACACCATTCTAAAGGGATTAAAAGTTCCAATCATTTGAAACTACTGGTACAAATACCTTTTGAGTGATTTCATATAATCTGATATCTGGGTAAGGATCCAAGATCCTAATCTTGACCATGTTTCATTACTTCTTATAATGCTAAACTTCTATGACAAATTTGCTCTTAGTCAACTAAAATACAATTGTTTCAGTAACTCATATCAGTTATTGTAACTTGTCGCTAATAATAAGTTTTATGAAACAGGGCTCTTATCCCCTTGGAGGGAGAGATTCGGTATGAATCGCATAGCTAATTACAGGCTAAAGAGATTATTTAAGACTATATTTTCTTATTTTTCAAGGGATAATGTAGTAACTGAATGCTAGCAGGGTACTAAAAGAAAAAACATCTTTTTGTCTTACCTCTTTGGGAGTTATCTTCTGGACATCGCCCACCTGCTTGATCTGACCCTTGAGACGAACGGCTGCCACAGTGATAGCCTCCTCACTCACCTCAGAGGCATAGTAACACTCCACATCAAAACCTAGTTCCTTCAGCACTAACATACCTGCAAAGTAGAAGCCAAAGAGGCGAGGTGAGATCATTATTTCAAAAGGTTATGAAAATCTCTAATTTTCTCCTGAATGAAACAGAACATAATAAAATAAAGGAGGACAAATCATCACCTGAAAAAACTCCACTATCTTTCACAAATAATGTACATGTACTGTACTTTGTCAAAATATGAAATTTGCCCGACACTATAACAAATTTATGCAACAAATTTATGCAATTTATGAATAGAAATATAAAACACAATTTGTTTTCCTTTGGCAAAAGTACTTCACAACATCAATTACATGTATGATTACTATTATATATTGCACACAAAAGAATGAAATTATCTATTAATCAAATTTGAATATATCTGAACACCTCAACAGCAATAATTACCTGTTCCAAGACCGTCAAAGAGGGATAAGACTCTGATTGGTCGACGTTCCCCCAGGAGGAGAGGCTTGTACATCTGCAGGGGTTCAAAGTCTGCAACCTGGTCACGGTTGAAGAACTCCACCAGCTGCTCCTGCCAGTCATCTCGTCGTGTCAGGTAACCATGGGAACGGTCGGCTGAACAGAGGTAGCAGGACCAGGGCTCTTGCTCACACACCTTTGGGTGAAAGGTGAGAAAAACAAGGACTTGGTTGGCTTTATTGATAATCACAATAAACAAGGAAGATGCAATGATATGTTTGTTTCATACTTGTAACAATGACAGAGATGGAGAGAGAAAGAGGAGAGAGAGAGAGACAGGAAAGAAAACGAGAGGAAGAAAATAGAGAGGGAGAGAGGGACAGATGAACAGAGACAAAGAGGAGGGGGGGAGAAAGAGAGGGAAGGAGGAGACACAGAAAGTAGACAAAGATAGACAGAGAGATAAACAGACAAGAGTATTGAAAAAGAGTATTGACAAGACATAGAGAGATATGATAGAAAAAGAGAGATATGATAGAAAAGGAGAGATAGACAGAGAAACTGAGAGTAAAATGTCAAGAAAAAAGAGAGAAATGAGAAACACAGGAGAGAGGAGAGAAATGAGAAACAGAGGAGAGTGGAGAGAAATGGTGCGTGCGTGAGAGAGAGAGAGAGAGAGAGAGAGACTGACAAAAAAATATTTAGTCTACAAGAAATCTGTTAGATTATACATTTGTAAGACAAAACATGATTAAATGCAATGTTGGTAAAAAATAGCACACACACAAAAAAAGTTATTAGGTGGGGTGTCTTATAATTAGACTTACCCGCTTTGATTCTTGGTGTCCAACAAGGTAGTCCATGCAAACTGTACAGTAAGAGTGGTAGCAACCCTGGTTATCACACAGTGTGATCTGATTCCCTTCAGCACAGATACAGCAGTGGGCCTGTAAATAGGATAAGTTACCAGTCAATTATCTCCTTATCTTACAATATCCTATATACTATATATAATGATTTAGATCTAAATGGAATTCTCTCAATACTATGTATATACAGTCATAAAAAATAACTGACAAAACAAAAATATTCAAATAAATGTCTACAAGTATTAATCAAATTACACAGTGAGGAAACTTAAGAAATTAAAGACCTAATAATGGACTGTACTCACATAAACTTCACCTATAACTTAAACAACAACAAACAAACTCATACAAAAAAGATTTATAAAGGCATTATACAACATAATGTAACATAAAACCAAAGGGCAGAATGATAGGATTCATACCTGATAACCTTCCACATCATAGAGGTAAGCTACTTCCAAGTATTCAATCTGTAGAAAAAGTTGAGTTGAAAAGAAATGATCAATCATTATAACATGCAAAATTCTCACTATTTCATTGCAATTGTATAAGTCGTACAAAGAGTTGTATTAAATACAAGAGCTTATTTCTAATTATTAATATCATACATTCAACAAATGTTAATATCTTTTGTACCACTCACCCTGCAGACTTCACACAGGCCTCCCACAAACAGAGGATGCTTGGCAGCCAGACTGGTACCTCCACATCCAATGCAGATCTCTACAAGAAAAGCAAAATAAAAAAGCATATAATGGCTTCGCAATACATATAGCTTCTCTGCATCATAGTCAAGTGGTATAAACGCTTTGCTGAAGATGGACAGGTCATGGGTTTGAGCCCCAGTATGGCACTAATGTCCTTTGGCAAGGCAATGATCAATATTTGCTACTCTATATCAAGGAGAGAAATGGAGAGCCGATACGGGGCAATACTCACATTACACTTTGAGAGGTTTTGAGTTACATCTTAAAGGGATACTCAATCGCAGATTGTGGATGTTTTTTATGCCGCGAGAGGGCATGTGTTCGCTACCTGATCATGCCGCTGCCCGGTCCGACAGACCCGTCGCTGTGCAATGTTGCATGCTCCTCCTGAGCTCGAGCTCTTGTGCGAGATTGGGTCGGCTTCGTGCAGTCCGAAATATAATCCCAGTAGTCCAAAGGACGCGTTCGACGCACAAACTTTGTGTACGAGTGAATGGGGCTTACGCAATCCTGACTTTCCCCACAGCCACCTGGTGGCGTATCCCTTTAAGCTACTGTTCTCTTACTACAGGTGTTGGGTAAATGAGTTTTAGTTAATACAACAATGCACACATATCAGAGTACCTAAATACAGTACCAAAACTTCAGAAAAAGAAACATACTTCCTGCCAACCCTGCAAATGTTAGGTTAATCATGTTACATTTTTTTTTTAAGTTACGCGAGTAACCAAACATTTGCAGGGTTGGCAGAAAGTTATGTTTCTTCTGATGAAGTTTTGATACTGTATTTAGCTACTTTGATATGTGATGACATAAATGGTACCCTGGGGTACCAAATAAAAATCAGCCATTTTTTTGAATTATTTAATTTTTTTTTAGGGCTGTACCCTGGGTTACCAAAAAGTGGGAAATTATTTTGGTGTGATTTTTTCAACATTCAATTGTGTCCCATGTTCTTGTAAAACATCCTATAAGTCATGTATTTTTCTCAAATTCATTGTTGTGAGTAATTATTCTATTATTGATTTCTATTTCTTCGATTTGAGAGAGGGATTGGGCCAGCAGTGTCATAATAACACCATCAGCCTGCTCCTTGTCTCCCCCGTTACTCGCCTTCCTAAAAACCGCTACCATGTACACAGATCAGCGGCCTGCTCGTCCCCCAACTTCTGTATTGCACGATATCGTGCTCTTTCAACTTTCTTGGTCCTTGGAATCTTCCGTCTTTTACGTCCTTTCCCTTACAGTAAATTTCCGTATCCACCATTACCTTCCACCATTGTCTAAGTTTGAAAGTTTGACAGCTAAAATACAGTAACGATGAAGTGATGTTTTTTAGGAAGAAGTGAAATAAAATCAAGTTCTAAAGCCGCGGGAGCTAACGCTATAGCCACTGTGCTTGTGAGGGCTGCATGCTAGCAGCTAGCGCGCGAGCAGCAGTACAGTGCATGCACACCATGCATAATAACACTGCACTGTTAACATGCATTGTGACTACGTACACGCACTGCATTCATAACTCTGGGGTTGTACTCGAGTGGACGTGAGATGGCGCTACACAACGTGGTACCCCGGGGTACAACGCTACCCCGGGGTACCGCGTGGTGCATCATGTGTGCATTGTTGAAATTAAAACTCATTTTCCTACCACCTGTAGTAAGAGAACAGGAGCTTAAGATGTAACTCAAAACCTCTCAAAATTTAATGTGAGTAACCATAGTATTGCCCACAGGATGGCAAAAGCCGTTGTGAATGAACTTGCAATACTCCCTCATGGTGACATGTGGACAGAATAAGTGAAGACAGTGTACACACTGTTTATGTGCAGGAAAGAATGCAATGACGGGGGTAACAATATTTGTAAAGCAGTAATCCACATTCATTCATATTACTATCATTATTTTATATTTCAGAATAACAGACATGGGAATACATGTGAAATTTTTCCCATTTACAAACTGAACATATAAATGAATTATTGGTAGCATAAAGAAGTCCATACACATAGCATAGAATACATTTTAAATAGTGTCATAGTGATTTCTTACCTTCAATGGTCCATTTTCCAGCTCTCACACCTTTCATTGTTTCCTCTGAAATTCAGAAAATATCATGAACAGCTTTCAGGCAGTATGCTTCATTACTACAGAAGTAAAACAATTTTTTTTTTAAATAAATAAAAACACAAAAGCATACAGAGAAAAACCACCCAATGCATTATTTTTCTAACCAAGTATTTTAAATTCTCTCTTCAGAGCTAACAGAAAACTCAACTGTTTTCACACATAAAACTAGTAGTAATTTAAACTTTTATACCTGGACAACTGACACATATCTAAATACAGATCAGAATAAAAGTGACGGAACAACAGAGTTTATCTTCATATCTTGCCTCTCTTGTCCTCAAATGGTTCCTTTTCAGAAGAATTCCTGCTGCCGTGTTTGAGAGGGGACCTCTTCCTTTCCCTGACTGGACTGGGTGGGGGCGATTCCGGAACTGGTGGAGTCTGCTTGTCCTCTGAAGGGCATGAAAATCGAGACTCAATTTCACATTCACATAGAGTACAGAGCTTAAACTGTGCAACTTTCAATTATGAATTCCCTTCCTGTACTACATTTCAAATCAAACACCATATTTGGAGCCAGAAGGGCGTTAACTCATATACTTTAATACAGAGTTAACGCCCTTCTGGCTCTCAACAGACGATATGCACGTTTAAAGTCCCAAATTCGATTGATCTGCTAATACCATGAACATAAACACGGTTGAAGATGATGTAATTTTCATATCTAATAATTTCCAATAGGCTTTAACCTGATTATTTCAAGGCTGGGTCGACATGTAAAGCAGACTCAGGGTTAAAGGTAATGTTTAGTTTTGGTAAGCCCTCAAAAACTTTTTCATCAGATTTATTGGATTTTTGTTGATAAATAGCAAGATACTAGCAATACAAGGATGCTGTGAAGATTTTACGTCCTAAAGTGGCATATTAAACAAATGAGAGGCAAAAAATAATTTTGGTGCCGGGTCAAGGATATAAACTCCCAACAACTTCAGCATGCACTGTACATTATACATACATTCAAAACCTACACACAGTGACACACATGCTATCTCTATACGAAACCTCAAGATTGTTTGTGAGGGGAGCAGTCGGGTGGAAAGGTCCTAGCATAGGGCAGTATATTGCCGTGATCTAGCGTTCCTTACACATATTTACGGTAAAATTAACTGAAAAAGCATTGATGGAATACCAAATGATCTCATACAAACATCTTTGGATGCATGGAAAACAACATGAGACTATGTTTAAAACAGGTTTCTTTCCAATTTCCTTTTTGCTACCAAAAGTGTACATGAGCTTAATTGTCAACAGATTAGTCAAACAGACAATCTTCTAAATCTTCTAAATGCAAAGGATCTATGAGAACTCACTTATCTGTGTGTTAAGAGATAAATGAGGCTTTAGATGGGCTCATGTTTTAATGAGTTAAAGATAAAGTCGAGTTCTGGTCATGAGATTGAATTGTGAAAGAAATTGTCACCAAGCAATTGGGAAAGGTTGATTATAGAGTACATAACTGATAAGAGTTGGTGTATGCTGTAAGGTTTTGAAATCACCAAAATGATAAGAAACTGACTCAATCCTGCTGAGAGTCACATACACTGCACACAGAAATGTGTATATGGGACTACACACAAATGTTTGGCCCAAACATTTCAGCCGTTTCTTGTCATATTTTGAATCTGAGAGCATTTGAATAGCAATCCTTTTCAGGGAACATATCTACTATGATAATCTTCCAAAACTAACACGAAAGGAATGGGAAAGTTCACAAATTATTTTTTACGTATCCCAGAACTCAAGCTTCCCATTAAGGTTTATGTGCCTATCTGACTCTCTGATGTTTGGATATGTACCTTCTGAGGGCTGGATACCTTCAGGTCCTTGTGGACGGAACTGGTTGTATGCCCAGTCTTGCAAGACTTTGAACCTCTCCAGCATCTTGGTCTTGTACTCTTGTCTCTCTTTGACGCTGGCACCAGGGGCCGCTGGAGGGGTCGGCATAGCAACAGAAAACTCCTTGCCTGCCCTCTTTGCAGCAACCTACCAATCAGAGAACAAACAGGATACAATTCATACATACACTGGATTTTCAGAGCTGCAAGTAGCCTCTTCAGTTTCTCAAAAAGTCAATACAATCATCAGGGTCTATCAGCAATGATTCTAAACCTTATCAACAAATACAAGCAAATTCAAGATTTTTTGCTAGTCCATTCCATATTTGCTTTCTTTGGCTTGAAAACTGTTAACTCTAATACTCCTATTTCAGGAAAAAATGTAACAGTGGAAAATAATCACATCAAAGTCCTATACTTGTGCTACCAGACGAGGAAGTGCATGAGCAGTCCCATGTTAACCTGATGACAACTGTACTGTGTTATTCCCATAGGCTTCATACAGGGATGACCCGGTCCCAGTAGGCAATGGGTTGACAGAGAGCATAGGTAGATTCAGGTGACCTATGGTGCAAGTGACAGGGTAAACATTGACTTACATTCAGAGCTTCATAGCAGGCTTTCTGATAGAGAGATAGCTTCTGGAAGGTGGATACACTGAAGTAATCTGGAAAATCTTCAAGGCCTGCTACCTGGCCAAGACTCAGCTAATGTGAAAAAAAAGAAAAGACATTTTTTTTTGTTCATATGGGATAGTGTCTAGAAACCTCAATAAACATACCTGCAATGTCGATGGAAAACTTATAAAAGGTCATGATTACTGTAAAAACACGGACTTTGCAACCGGACACTTTCGCAAATTGTCAATGACAGATATTTACACAGCAAGAAACATGAGGGCAAAATGGAAGTCATAATAGACTGGAAGAGACATTCCAAGTCACAGACGATGTCAGAGTCAAGTCATTGTGACAGTCAAAGTCATATCTTGATCAAATGTTCTTAGATCTTACCAGAGAATACTTATCACCCCCAAATCATTACACCAATCTGATCTCTGGAACTCGAAAAGTCAAAATGTACGTCGTCATAGCTACAGTCAGATGTTCTTAGATATTACCTGATATTCTGATAATACTTATCATCCCCAAACCACTGCAGTGACTGCACCCATCAGATAAGTGAAAGTGAAAGTCAAGGTCATAGACAAAGTCATTGTGAAAGTCACTGCCATACCTAGCACTAATTCTGTATCTATAATCTTACCAGTGAGTACTTGTCATCTCCAAACCACTGCACCCATCTAGTGAGAGGAGGTGGTGGTTCGCGGATGTTGCGATCATAGTGATGGACAATCCTTCCTGGCCACCAGCAGAACCCTTTCATCTTGCCAAACACCAGCTGACCACGACAGATGGACTAGAAAACAACAACAAAAGGAAGATAATGATAATGCCATTGGACTACATAATAATAGCTGTTTCATATAGAACGCCTTACCAGTTGCAATGTAACCGACCAAAGCGCTTACAGCATTATTACCCTGGTCACTGGATTCAATTGCGATTCTGCACATTACACTGCACATTCTCCACTCCTCTGGGGAGCATTCCAGCCAGTCGCTCGTTTCCAAGCATGCACATGCTAATCCAATCACAATGACGTTACCATCCTACCGGGTACCCATTTAACACCTGGGTGGAGAGGAGCAATGTAGATAAAATGCCTTGCTCAAGAGCATAAGTGCCGTGCCGGGGTTCAAACCCACGACCTATGCATTCCCAGTCAAGTGATTAAACCACTCGACTATGACACCTTTACATGACTACATGATGACCTACTGGACTAAAGTAGATACACAGAAATGAAAAGTACCAGATAGTAGCCATAATAAATTTGTCTCACTTTATTTTTATTTTTGGTTCAGTGTCTATGAATGCTGCACAATTCCTGAAATTCCACCTATTTCCTACATATGAAAGGGTATGAAAGGGAAGATTTTTTTTTTTTTATTTGTAGGGAATAGTCTCATTCCAAAATCACTTAAGTTATCATTCCTTTCTTTGATTCCTCCCACATTTCTGTATCTTGTTTGTAATTCTTACACATGTATTAAATAGATTGAAGAGTTACAGTGATTTTCCTGTGGGAAATCCAGAGCTTCGGGCATATTAATTAGCTCCGTTGCTATTATTCTAACAACTGTTTCCATGACTTTTTTGCACAGACTCCAGTTATGGGTAATGACGTGATAAAAGTAGACATGTCAGGTGATAACTCTGACTGAAAATCCAGCATATTTACTTCTTATTACCTACCCCAAATTTCTCTGCCTCTTCCTTGACTTTGACCTTCATGCTTGCACTTGCTCCCTCTTTCTTGGTTCCTTTCATATCTAGAGGGGGAGGCTATCAAAATGGATGGAGAGAAGGGACACTTTAATCTCAATTACAATCAAATCATATCCCCAAAACAAGGTGACAGAGGTACATGTAAAAGTTAGCACTATAGTGGATCATATAGATTTTTAAAATACATGTGTATATAAATTCCCATTCCACTTTGAACTTAGAATTCTTGTTACAATCATATGGAAAATTAAGATTACCTTAGCAACTTCTCTTGGTGTCTTCTTCCTCCAGCCCTTCATCCTGGGTGTCACTGCACCTCCAGTGGTGGGACTGCCATCTTTTGACATCTCTCTTGGCACTGGAAGCCCCTATGTTAGTTACCGATAATTAAATGATTTATTGGTCACAATATCATATAACAACATTTACTAAACATTTATACTCCAAATTCTTCTAAATGAATTGTGAAACATTCAATGTATATTTCATCAATCATTTCTATCCTCGCACTAAATATCACTGTTCCAGCACATTGAAATTGCTTGTCTCAATGTCAAGAATATTTATAAAACATCAAATGATCAGCATGACATGTAAAATTCTGTAAATTTCACATTGATAGAATACTTTTTAATAATCATTAATTTGCTGTACAAGTACATTTTATATGGTTCACTGTCCTTCTCACAGACAAAGACTAACAAATTGTTGAAACACATTTGATCTTTAAGATTCATCTCATCAAGACCATAATGCAATACAAAGCTCAGCATTCAGAAAGCAATTAAGTATTCTTACCTCAGAATGGATTTCCTGCTGCAGTCTCCTATATGTATCCTTCTTTGGCGAAACCTTCACTGCTCCTTTCTTTAGTGTCTTGGAGGCACTTCTGACCTGGAATGGTATGACCTTTTGAGGGCGCTGTCTCAAAGACTGCTCCCATCCACCTGCTCCTCTTGGAGAGTTCTCAAACGACTTCCTGGATCGCCTTTTCTTGACCTTGTCTGATATTTTCTTCTTGTCTGATATTTTCTTCTTGCCATCCTTTTCAACTGCTGGGATATCCTTCTTTCCATCTGCATCTGGACTGCTTACAGATTGATCATTGCTCTTTTCCCCTTTAAGAGGATGGTGTGATGAAACTTCTGCATTCACACACTGTTCTATGGCTCTACTTAGATCATTGGCTTGATTAGAAGGTGAGTGTAGTTCCTCCAATGCATGGCTGCAAAGCTGATTGTCATCGCTTCTTTCACTGGCTGGTTCTTCTCTTTCATTAGAGTTGCTGGAATATAATGGGGTGAAAAATGCTTCAGGTGGTTCCTTGGAACTATTAACATCCTGTCTAGATATCCGAACGCCTGAAAATTCATCCTCAATACAGCCCTCTTCCTCTGATGTATCGGGTTGATCAGCTTGATGAACCTTGTGTGGTGTCTCAGAGGCATCTTCCTTCACCGCAGTGTTTCCATCATTGTCTTCTTCGGATATCATCTGTTGCTGGCTGTTGTTTAGGTGGTCCACAAGCTGGACATGGCAAGGAGATATGACTGGATTATCAATACTGGTCCAATTGCTGACTGGAAGGATTCGTCCAAAAACAGGACTCTTGGGCAACAGTGATGATTGGTCACTGGATGGATACTTGCCAGGTGAGGTAGATTTTTTCTTACTCTTATGATGTGACTTTTGCTTTTGTTCTTTGACCTTGCTCTTGCTCTTCTTGCGAGGTTTGTCCATTTTTCCTGGACTGCATTCCTTGTCAACTAGAAAAATATCTCTGCTGACGGCTTTGTCACCAACCTCCTGCATATCTAACCGTCTTGAACTTGATACCTTCTTACTCTTATGAGGTGATTTGTGCTTGTGCTTCTTAACCTTTTGAGATTTGTCTTTCTTTTCATGAGAACTGCATTCCTTTTCATTCTGAGGAACACCCTCTACAACTGCTCTTCCCACATGCAACAGATTTAACCCTGGCAGCAAGTTGTCCAAGTCACCTCCTTGGACAGTTTCTTCAATCAAAGAACTGTTCACTACATCTGCAAACCCTTCTCCCATAAAGGAAGAAGACATTCCTGTTGTGGCATCCCCTGTGTCATATTTCTTGTTAGTGTCATCTTGGATGCTCTGGAACCGGAGTCCAGGAAAAGAGTCTCCTTGAGAAGAGGATGGAACCATAGTTTGATCTGAACTGCAGGAGAAGTTTCCTTCTGCAAGCATGGGGTCTTGATCCAGGAGCAAATTCGGTTGGCCAGACTGTTCTTCAGGCTGCATCATCGCCGGACTTTCCATTCTGGCAGGAGGAGTCTCGATACACCCAGACATCATTTCTTCTCTGGGTTCCAAAACTTTTGCTAGTTCCTGGCTGGACTCTGGAACATTTGTTTGATCTGAAAATGTGCTTCTTGTACCATCTCCTGCCTGTGATAGCCAGTCCTGCTGAGAAAAACTTCCTTGTGCACTTTCACTTTCCTTGTCTGGTTCCATCTTACGTAGTATCTTTCTTGGGCATAGTGATTTTCGCTTGTGTCTCCAGGCAAGCCCCTGCTCCTGGACATTTACGGTTACCTCGGATTCTCTGTCATTTGTGGCAGTAGACTCACTGCTTGAAAATGATGCTTGTTCCCCCGATGTCTTGAAATTTTCCTGGAATAGTTCATTTTGAGGACCCAGGGAAGACGACACAGTACTTTCATCTTCAAGGATGCCTTTATCATCCACTGAACATTTTGGGGTTGCAATCTGCTGCTTTTGAACCACTCCCATGCTGCTGGGTCCACTCTCTGTGCCACTTTGCAAACTCAAAGTGCTCACGGAAGACACTCTCTCTTTACCCTGGAATTTTGCTGCACTTCTTGTCAATGGCACGTGTTTCTCCTCCATCTTATTCTCTCCTTTTGGATAGATATTCGATGAGACCTCTCCATGGGGTAACTGATCAGTATCTACCTTCAATCTCTTCTTGCTTCTATCATCACCACCTGGGGATAGCTTATGCTTGCCTCTACGAGAGGCACTTGGTGACCTTTGCTGCGATGAAGTGGTGGTCTTGGATGATCCCCTCTGAGAGAAAATACAAGATTGGAAAGTGGGGTAAGAACACACCTTGAAAAAAACAAAAAAAATCAAAGATGTACAAACAAAGTAAATTATCACAGTATATCACTTAAAAGCACAAAAAAGGGGCAAGTTTAGTCCATAAATATGAGTGATTTCAATAGTACTTTTCTTTCTCAAGGCCCACTTCCTGTTTGGCATCAGTCAGGTACTGGCCAGGAACCTGGATGTAGTAACCCGAACAGTCGTTCTTTCATCACCTTCCCACATTGAATTCAGTGATATCAGTAAGATGCTATTTCCTAATTTTTATAATTTCAAATCATATTTTAATCACTTATAATTTATCAAATTATATCTGAATATCCAGTAGCTTGGTGCTAGGTGTGAATGAGTACTTTCATATTAGATGTCAGGCCTACAAAATGTGCAATCTAAAATGAATTTTTCCTCTCAGGAAAGCTTGATTTATACATACATGTAATACCAAATGGACTAAGGTGTACGAATCCACATATGGTTCATAAACGTACTCTTACCCTCAAAAGACGAAGAAAAGCTTGTCCATGCTTGACCGAGATGCGAGCTGACATTCGCTTCTGCTTGCTTATATCCCATGTAGAATACACCCGCAGGAGTACCTGTAAGAGTAAAGACAATGTTTATTAAAAACTGTATTTAGGCTCACAGACTTCTTGCAAAGTATGTCACTAGGTGTCTTATGAGCATCAAAAAATCTGATCAAATGGTGTACTTGCCAAGGACACTGACAAAAATCTATTTGATTTCATACTATATATTAATCATCCATTAATAAATATTCACAACAATGTCTAAAAATTAAGGATTCCTGCTTCGGGGAAAATTACTTCCCCTTTCATGACACAAATTATTTAAGGGCTAAATTGATCATATTTTATTCTTCAAATTGGCAACAGTAATATTTTTCTTTTAGTGCTCCATGGTTCTAATAAGTTGTAAAGTCTTTGAAAACAATATACATGGTTAAAAATAAGTCAAAAAGTTGAAAAAATTGCCAATTTTGATGAAAAACAATGATTTTGAAACTTTCAATGTGTAGCCAATTTAAGGATTTCAAAGCTTATTCTCATTTTTAAAATTCCTGGCATCAAACGCAATATGGTCATCCCAGAAAAATAGACATAGTGTGCGTAGAAATTTTTGCTCTTTCTACTCATGCATCAAATATATTTGTTAGAGCTCTGAATCAAAAGTTATTAAGCCAAACCACAAAATGTGGTCTATTGTCTTGAAAGTTCACCGAGGAGCATGCATTCCAGAACTTTCCTTAATTCAAGTCTCAACAACAACTAAAATGTAAGTTTCCTATTGGGCAACAGAAGTTGGATGACCTTAATTTTTTTTATTGCCAAAGTACTTATTTATAGTTTGAAATGTAAATATGAACTTTAGCATCTGTTTGTTTTGTAGGAACTGTACCAACAGCTTGGACTAGAAAAGGGTAAAAAAACTATTTTTTACACTGCATGCTGGAATTATGAATTGTTCCCAAGTGACAGGTAACAAATTTGTTTATCAAATCAGATCTTTCAACACAGAAAGTGTACAGTGTATGGTCAAAATGAAGACTTCTCTTTAGCATCTGTTTGTTTTGTAGGAACTGTACCAACAGCTTGGACTAGAAAAGGGTAAAAAAACTATTTTTTACACTGCATGCTGGAATTATGAATTGTTCCCAAGTGACAGGTAACAAATTTGTTTATCAAATCAGATCTTTCAACACAGAAAGTGTACAGTGTATGGTCAAAATGAAGACTTCTCTTCCTCATGTAAGCTCATCTGC
Source organism: Heliocidaris erythrogramma (assembly GCA_025617745.1). NCBI lineage: Eukaryota > Metazoa > Echinodermata > Echinoidea > Camarodonta > Echinometridae > Heliocidaris > Heliocidaris erythrogramma. Next base: position 15,177,134 of record CM046857.1, on the reverse strand, counting down.
ACTCGCTTTATGCAAACCATGTTGTCACGGTGTTTGTGAACCTGACACAGCCCAGACATTATAACTTTTTGAGCATCTGTTTACCCATTGATCATGAACTTTTCGGTAAGTCAGGACACTGCTTAATGTTAAGCATGGTTTGATAATTACCTGCTTGCTTGGGAGTCTCATGCTGCCTTTTGCCACTCAATGTCTCCAATACAGATGTGAAGTACAGTCAAACTACCTGCATTAGAGACCATATGTAGGGCTTTAAGAAGTATGTTCACTTGATCACAATGAAAACAAAAGTCTAATTTAATTCTTCTGCAATCATATCCCAGACTTCCTGACAAGTTGTTGAAACTTAAGAATTTCAGCTTTCCTGATGCATACCCAATGCATTATGTCATCAATCACAGTTTCACCATTATGCAATTGTGAATAGTGCACATAGCTATGCTTTTTGATTGGCCACATCTTGTGCATATCAATAAAAAGGCCTATTGATAGAATTATCTAAATGGCAGAGGAAATTAAAAAATAACACAAGAAAGTATAATTCAGATCTCGCTAGTGCAGCAAGGCTGAGTGGTGTCAGCCACTCACAGGTGAGTCTCCTCAAGCCAGTTTTTGTTTCAGAGGGGAGGCTTTGTAGAAAGGCTAGAGAAAACTATGTGTGGAGCCTCATTTAAAAAAAATGCTCAAACCTAAAGTTGGCAAAATGCACATGGAATAATATCCATGCATATGTAAGCTTTGATCTGTTTTGCAAAAAAAGTGCATGGTGATGGGAACGCATGGCTCCACCTCCTTTCCACAAACCTACATGTAGTACATGTACATCATGTTGCGTACAGGTCTCGTCTAGCTCTACGAGCTCCGTGGCGTATCAAGCTGGTACTGGCACATGGAGCTGTATATGCGATGCATATACTGTGTGCGGAGAGGGATATCAAAAAAAAATCTAGATCTAAATATCACCATTTCCCACATACTGTGAGCCATGCAAACCACCCTCGGAGTTTGCTAAAGGATCTAAGCATAGGTCGGCTGTTCGGACACCTTGTTGGTGATATACGGGTGTACAGTCTGTCTATGGGGAAGGTTGAGAAATGTCAGAAATATTAAAGATTTCTCCATAACAGACGGTTATTTCTGTCTAGCACATTAAAAGCATCACAAACACGACAAAGGAAGGGGTGATGTACAAGTAGCATTGAGGGAAAATGAATTAGAAACAGAACACCATCACCAATAATGATTACCAATACCTAGCTGTACGAGCTCCTTGGCTTATCAATCTGGTATATGCCTACGGAGCTGTACACGGCCTGCTACTATGGCGCCTGTTGGAAAGTGTCAACACAAAAATACTATGCCTCATAATCACCCATTCCCACGCACGGTGAACCTTGCAAACCACCCTCGGTATTTGCTGTGGTGGTTCTGGTCATATTTCATTTCTAAAGTTATCAATCTACACAAAATCTCAAAACTTATCTACAAAAATTCGGCAGCGGGGATAGGATTCAGCTTACCTTCCGCATGTTGCTGTAAGAATTGTCATTATCATGACAAACAATGACCTCTAATTCTCTCGAGCAGCCGAGCCAGCGCGGGGTCAGCACTAGTCTAGTTCTAGACGTTTTTAATTATTTTGTAATTTGTTAGCTATATGAGCTATAGTATACAAACTCGAAATTTCGGGGAAGGTGAATTTGTGGGGAGAGTGAATCGGTGGACTTTGCACCGTTCTACGCTGGGTGCGCACATACGTACACACAGGGTTTGTATAGCTCATGTATTACTCATGCTGGAAAATGAGAATTTGACATGGAAATCCATAATGTATAACTTACCAAAACGAGTTCTAAGTTTTGTTATTAACGCAAGTATCGACTCCCTACCCTCGTACACTAACCTGCATACTTGGGGTAACGTATGACAAATAAATGTATTTTTTGCCCTAATACTACGGGTACTCTTCACCACATTCTCTCAAACTGTCCCATCTTTTTAAATACGTACGAATGGTGTCATAACATTCTGAGATAAATATCTAATGAAAATTTGCCGAATGGTCATTCTATCGCCGGAGGTACAATCCCGCCCCATATTCTCACAACGAGCCAACGTCCCGATATTGTGATAGCATTGGAAGAGTCCAAGGAGATAGTAATAGTAGAATTAACTGTCCCTTTCGAGACCAATTTGGAGGACGCCCATCATAGAAAAGTGGATAAGTATAGTTCTTTGGTACAAGACATCCAGGACAGGGGTTATACTGTGTCTCTTTGTGCAGTAGAAGTCGGGGTGAGGGGGCTACTGAGTAGGGACAATAAGCACCGATTAAAACAATTGCTTAAAAAGTCTGCATCTCAAATCCGCCCTAAGGATTTCTTGCAGACTCTCTCAAAACATGCTATCCTCTCATCCTTCACGATCTTTTACGCAAGAAAAGAACAATCATGGGGGGAGGTGCGACACCTAGAATTTTAGTTAAACGTCAGGGAAATACTTTTGACTCCCAAGATAAGAAAGTGCTTAATATACATGTATGATTGTGAGTAAAAGGTGCATAAAATAGACTTTGTTATGCACTGTCTATAAAATGTTCGATAACTTATGATTTGAAGTCTTACAGAGGAAAGATACTTATATTATCCACTAAGAATTCTAGGCATTAATATGTATTATGTACAGATCATTAATGTCTATTATAAACGCCAACATTAATTCTGAGGAATAGTGTAAAAGGGACAATACAAACTTAAATTACAGTTTAATAATTATCACACATATATTAATATACAATAAAAGCGTTTTTCTCAACCTTCCAGTAAGAGGGACAATGCAAACTTAAATCAGTTTAATGATACAATGAAAGCGGTATCGTTGTTAGTACCTGTATATTGTTGTATAATGTTCTTATATGTTTATACTATGTAACCCGACCTGCCATCTGTCTTGGACGAGACAATGGACCTGGTCCGTAATGATCGTCTATGTACACCAAAATAACCTTGAGCTTGAATAAAGTCATGATGAAACAACAGCAACATGCAGAAGGTAAGCTGAATCCTATCCCCGCTGCCGAATTTTTTTGTAGATAAGTTTTGAGATTTTGTGTAGATTGATAACTTTAGAAATGAAATATGAGCAGAACCCAAAGTTCTCGCCAGTGTAGAATACACGTGTCCCGTACGACACGCGCAAGTTTCGGGAGACTTACTTGCGTCACACGCAAAATCCGAGCGACGCGTGAAAAAAAAAAAAAAATTGGTGGCACGCATCGGTACTACGCATCGGTCATAAAAAGTTCTTATTCGGAATATATTTGCAGATTCTTACTGAAAAGAAGCTTGTACCTGTCCTTTATAAGAAAACTCGTACTCGCACTCACTCAGTGCCACTGCGTTTGCGCCGCAGTAGCTTAATCGGTCGAAGCCCTGTCGCCGCGCCGGCTCGTCTCTAGAGCACTGAAACGGTGGTCACAAAATTTGAGCGAAGTGGACCTTCCTAATAGCAACACTGAATGTATTGACGCCCTCTACGTTCGTTGGTATCACCATTCACCAAAGTTCCGAGCAAGCTAGCGATAGCAGCCACACTTCTTCTACTTCTACTTCGGTACTCGACACGACTTCGGTACTCCATCAGTCAGGATATTATGTCACATACGGTACGTAGAAGTGCTAGCAGCCTCACGGACCAGTACAGTCGATCAGGCTTTCAGATCAAACGTAAACAAACATGATTGTACTTTAAAAAAAAAAAAAAAATCATTACATTCATCTCAGACGTCCATGCTGTGATTGAAAATATGCTCCATACGTATGGTAAGTCCTAACAAAACATGATGGAAAGGCGAAAATCTGACTTTTGAAAAAAGCACACATGGAGATCAAAACATCACGCGTAAATTTGGCCGCCACCAAATCGGCCGGTTTCCGACACGCGCAAGAAAAATCCTGGCGAGAACACTGCCAGAACCACCACCATGACCACAGCAAATACAGAGGGTGGTTTGCAAGGTTCACTGTGCGTGGGAATGGGTGATTATGAGGCATAGTATTTTTGTGTTGACACTTTCCAACAGGCGCCATAGTAGCAGGCCGTGTACAGCTCCGTAGGCAAGTACCAGATTGATAAGCCAAGGAGCTTGTAGTTGTACAGCTAACCAATACCAATACCACCGTCTTCATCATCAATATGGTACCCATCATCAACCATCGTTATCAGCATCATCACTTATCATCACCATGCACCATCACCATCATCATCGATCAAGATATTATCATCATATTGATTGGTGTATTTAGTAAAAACAAATATCCACGATGCTACTATCCATAACCCAGCAGCACTACATAGACAATGTAATGCCAAGTAAGGCCAGGGCAAAGCTGAGCTTCGTGTATTATAGTATTGTGGCACATGGAAGCATGCATTACAAAGAAAAACAGTTCAACTCATTTTATTGATTGACTTGATCTTGGGTAAAGAACGTACATTTGACTTAAGAAATGTAATATAAATGTAATATAAATATTTGCTTTCTAAGAGATTGCCCTTTTTAGATCTGTTCTTACCCGATATCCACACGAACACGTAACTGATGGAAATAACCAGTCTCATCATCATCAGGAAGCCGGAGGTGTATCTTGACTCGACTTCTACTAAAGGTGAATTGTGCCGTATAATCGTATACGAGCATATTGCACATGGCAAGTGCCTGGGAATCCGTGTTTACAATTATCACGAATAATCCACTGCGCAAAAAGGATAAACAAACATCATAATAAAAATATTATCTGGAAATTTACTTCAAATTGTTGATGTCAAAACATATAATATAATTTATTTTTATTTTTCAAAAATTGCTTTACAAATAATTCGCCAATAAACATCAAAATTAATATTGTTTCATGATACTTATTAGCGGCTACCCCTCCTTTATAATGGAATTTCCATCTCCATTAGGCGCAAATATTCTAAATGAATGAGAAGCGCCTCAAAACATAAATAAACAAACAAACAAATATTACCGTTATTCCCCAAACATTGCACAGACGTAGCTAGTGGTGTGGCGGGGTGGGGGTGGGAGGGGTAAGGCAGGGATTTCCCTGGGTACGGATTGGCACATACGAACATACGATACATACATCAGTGCTATACATCAGTGCCGTCACCAGCTTTTTTAAAGGGGGCAGGGTGCCTTTTGGAAAAAAAAGACAACTTACCAACTCCACTTAGAGTCTACAGGGGCGGATCCAGGATTGATTATAAGCGGGGGCACACAAATGAAGGTTTGTCAAAAGGTAGACCCGTATTTTTTTGGTCTCGCTAGCTTCTCGAAAAGTCGGTGGGGGGGGGGGGGGGTGGCGACAAAAAAGAATTCGCCAGACCGTTTCAAAATTCGCTCAGTGGGCGGTTATAGGGTCCAGTTTCCCTCCATAATTCCCTGACAGGTCTGGAAGGGGGTGCGTTCGCACCCTCCGCACCCCCCCCCCCCACCCTGGCGACGCCCATATAGGCCTACATGTATCGTCTTCGGAACTTCTCTGACTTTGCAGGTTCGATAACCTATAGGCCTAGGCTATAAACAAAATTCATTCGAAGTTTCTCGGCGTCCCCTCCTTTTTTTCGGCCCGCCTCAACTATTTGGTATTTTCGTTCTGAAATGGAATAAATAAAAAGCTCAGAGGACATCTGGATAAAATTTAATTAATGTAATGCAATTCCATTTTATTTTGAACCTCTCAAGTGCAGGTACGAACCGGGGAAATGCGTAGAATTTGAACAAATAGCATTTTCATGTATATCAAATATAAATTAACATGGAACCCCTTACTCATTTTCAAAAAATCCAGACGAGAAACTAGGAATCATTTTTTGGTTTCACATTTGTTTACTATTGTTTAATGTTGAAATAAGGTAACATCTTTTTAAAATCTGAAATTTTCTCTTAAAATTTCTAATGTAGCATATAATTATAATCATATATTTAGAATGCTTGATTTATGCTCAAAATTTTGATATACATTGACCACCATATACCTTTCATACGGTGGTCGAGCTAATGGTGAATGAAAATGACAGGTCTATCTGTCACATATACGTGCCATCGGCACTGAAAGAGTTAAATAATTCCTGTCCTGAAAGGGTTAATTAAAGGTTTCAACGATACAGTGGTAAAGGTGAGAAAGGCTTATGACCATGATGATTTTTCATCGTGTAAGAGAGTTTTTTTTTCCAGCTTCATCATCATAGCATAAATCAAAATAAGTTCGCTTCAAGAAAGAAGGTTTTTGGAAGAAAAGTATGCAATTTGACCATAAAGGATCCGCCCTTTTGTCGATTGTGCACCCCCCCTTTTTTTTTTTTGGCTTGTCAGAGAATTATGGAGGGAAACTGGATCCCCATAACCCCCCCCCCCCCGAGCGAATTTTGAATTGAAAAAAAATTGCATATTGTATATTTTTCTGGCAGTTGTCAAAAATAAGTGTTGGGAATGTTAAAGGTAATATATGTATATCATTGAGAAAAAAAATTGCTTAAGAGTCACAATAGTGAAGTTGACTTAAATAGACATGCCCATTGGAAAATATTGGATGAACTGATTCTGAGCGTTTTGTAAGTTTTAACCTATTAGTATATTTCGACGGTTTTTCGCAAAAATAAATAAAAATTCTTCATAATACCTGTATTTATATACAGTCTTTTTGTTACACACACGTTTGATAATTATGTAAAAGTTTGCAATTTAGCGATGTGACTTTATTAAGATTTTTGATGTATAATAAATATTTGTTCATGTATGTCAAATATGGATTGACTGATTAAAGCTCATTTTCCTACAACTGGGACCAGTGTAGTGCGTTGATGCTCGGCCAGTTTTTCCATGCCTTGGCCTTGGACTTAACTGGATGACTTGGCCTTTGGCATGCCTTGGCCTTGGCCGTGAGGGTTCTAAGCCTTGATCATCTCCAGAAAAAATCAAGCATTTTCAAGGCATATGGAACTTTGCTATTTTTACAAGTAAAAATTTCAAATATTTTGGTTTTGTGCATGCAGTAACACTATATTATGTAGCTATAATATAATATCTATAGTTAATCATAATAGACTTGCATGGGTAGTCGTGTTTTACAACTTTTTAGAATTAATATGATAGAATGATGCGGATGATTATGATGATGATAACAGTACAGCATAAAAAGTTGCGTTTAATCGCAACTCAAAAATTAAACGCAAGTCCCAAATACGCGATCCTGATTGGCTGTAAATCAAGTTGCGTTTAATTTTTGACGGGCGTTTAAACGCAACTTTTTATACAAGCGGGCCCAGTAGCAGTGGCGTATCTAGGTATTCTGGTGCCCGGGGCAAACTATCAAATCTGCCCCCCCCCCCCCATGCCCAAACTCAGATTAATAAACATTTTTAATTTAGATATGATGGCACTACGTAAAAATGAGTTTTGATGCGCATAACCCAGGGTTGTTAGCCCAAATTTGATGAGTTACTGTATATAAGTGACTGAGGGAGTAACGCGACCGAGCGTCAGATTTTTTTTCCTTTTCACCCCTGAAATTGAAATTTCGTAAGTATTTTACCCTCACACAAAAAATCCAAGGGAATACAGCGACCTAGCAATAGATCTTTTAAAATAAATTTGAAGTAAATTCATAAACAATAATAAATTTTAAAGCTCCTTGTAACTGCAGATTTATTGTACAATACATAATATACGTATTAGATAATATTCTGGAAATAAGTTAAGAAAACTGTAAATACATGTACATGTAGGCCAATGTTAAACATTTCTTAAGATTTTTTTTTTTTTTTGGGGGGGGGGGAATTTTAAACATTCCTATTTTGGGCGCGCAAATTGAATGAAAACCCTAAAGAAATATATTTGAGGAATTTAGTAAGGCATTGCAAGGCAAATTTATGATTTCTTTCGAATGTTCTATACTTTGAAAGTGCTTTATATGCACTAATATCCAATCTTGGGGGGGGGGCGCAAAATTTAACAAGCTCCTGCCTTATGCGGGGGGGGGGGGGGGAGCAGAGCAACAAGAGTCAATTAATGGTTAACACTTTAAAAATTCCCTGAGGGGCGCAAAATAGCTAGATCTTGAACATAATTATGCGAGGGAGCACAGTGACCGAGCTTTAGAAAATTTTCGCTTTTCAAACCCTATAAAACACAATTTCTTACGCATTTTGTCCTTGACTGGGGCGTAAATAACCCTCAAAGTCCATACAACTTCTTGTATTTCTCCCCTTTTTCTTTCTCTCTTTTGCGTTTTTTGCGCCCCCTTCAAGTGCCGCACAAGGCACGTGCCCCCTCTGCCCCTCCCCCGGAGATACGCCACTGCCCAGTAGGCCTAATACCGTATGAAATACAGAGGGGCACTCATTTTTCCAAAGGTTCGTATTTCGGAAGGTTCATAATTCCGAAGCACAAATTTCCCATGTCTGGGGGTTCATAATTCCGAACATTGTTTTGTTGCATTATTCCGAAGGTTCATATTTCCGAAAATGAAATAGGGTTCGTAATTCTGAAAATGAAATAAGGTACCTAAAAAAGAAGGGGGACCAAAATGACTGAGCAGCCCCCCCCCCCTCCATATCAAGGGTAAAAAAAAAGAGGAGAGAGATAAAAGACCCTTTGGGGTTGGGTCGTAAACGGGACAAAAGCAAGCCCTTAATTTTGCCCCCCCCCCCCCCCTTACACGTCAGTATGAAAAGGTGGTCCCTGACACAATTCAGGGGTTCGCTTACATACATGTAGGCAAGGAAAGATAGAAAATAAGAGAAGGAATAACAAAAAATACACAATGAAAGATAAACAAATTGAAAAAAACATGAGATACAGAAGAAAGAATAGAAAACGGTTGTTAAAGAAGAGTGAAAAAGAACTGCATAATGAGGGATTGCAATAGAAACAAATAAATAAATAAGGAATTACAGTCATAAAACAAACAAATAAAACAAATACACAGAAAATACATATGGATGAGTATAAGAAGAAATGCATAAGGAAAAAAGAACTACATAATGAAAGATAGAAATGAAAAACAAAGGGGTAACGAATTATAGTCAGAAGAAAACTGAAAAATAAAACACGAAGAAAAAAAAAAGAAAATACATAAGGATGAATAGAAAGAGAAATGTAATACAGAAGGAAGAATAGAAAAGAATTATTAAAGGAGAAAAATAACTACAAAATGAAAGACAGAAATAATAACGAAGAAATAGATAAGGATTTATAGCCAGAAGACAAAAGAATAATGTAAATAAAATACAAAGAAGAATAGTAAGAAAAGCTTAAAGACGTGGAGAAAAAACAATGAATTTCAATAGAAAAAATAGAAAACAAGAGAAAGGAGAAAAAAACCCAATATAAGGAAATAAACAAATAGATAAAGATAGTAAACAAGAACAGAAATACACAAGACAGAAAACGAGAGGAAACAAGCAAATAAATATTAAAAGAAAGAGAAGACATGTAAACAGAAAAAAAATACATCAGAATGAATAAAATGAGAACAAGGGGAAAAATAAAGGAAGATAGAAAACGAGAAAAGAAAAGAAAAGAAAACAACAACACACAAATATATATAAGGGAGTATAGAAAACAAGAGGGGAAAAAGAATAAATGAGGAAAGATAGAAAACTGGAGAGTGAAAAACATAAAAATACGTAAGCATATAGATGGAAAGAGAATTGAATTAAAAGAAAAACATGGGCAAAGATAGAGATATAAGATGAAAGAAGGCAAAACAAAGAAATACAGAGGAAAAAATAGAAAGAGAATATAGAAGAAATACACATGTAGAGATAGAAATTTTAGAAAAAAATAAAGAAAGATAAGGAATGCATCTAGGGGAATATTGAAAGAGACTTAAGAGAGGTGGAAAGATAAAAACAGAACTACGTAAGCATACCTGCCAACTTTTGATAAAGAAAATTAGGAATCCATATTGAGGAGGGGGTGTGACACGGGGTTGACTCCCCTCCCATGATAGGCATTTTTTTTTGAGAGAGAGAGCTGAAAGGGGGCCATTTCCAAGATATATTCTTTCACAAATTTCAATACACATGTAAGAAAAAAAAAAGAAAAACCAAAGTATCATAATAAGAATATTGAATACCTTGATTGCTACCAGCCCTACTACGACTACTGGCTGCTGGAGCCAGCCAAACCTTGGTTTTAGTAGTAGCACTCTTACTTAGCATTCTTCAACAGCCTACATGAGTGACTAACTGCTGAGTGTAGTCTTTCCTAAACTTCTGATAAGCACGAGCTTTTTTCCTTGGTTTGCTCATTTTCTCTTTTTATATTTCCTTACGGTAAGGAAATATAAAAAGAGAAGATGATAGAAAAGCAGAAAAAAATGCATAGGATTAGAAAGAAATATGGAAACATAGTAATACATCAGGAACAATAGAAAACAAGTGAGGAAAAACAAATAAATGCAGAGAGATAAAAAAAAAATTACAAAATTAAATATAGAAAAAACAAAGTAATGCATAAGGAATATAGAATGAGAAGATAACATAAACAGGAAAACAAAAATACTTAAGGAGGAAATTCTTCCTATGTATTCAATAGAAATGGAAGATTAGAAAAAAGATAAATGAAAAAGCTGATATCCTACTTGATTATTTTTCTACTGTTTACACGAATGAGTCTGTTGGTAATATTCCCAGTCCCCCCTCAGCATAATATTTTTGAAGATTGAGTTTCACCCCCGGGTGCTGCGTGAGATCGCTCCAGTCATAGCTGGTCCTTTGAGTGCCATTTGCCAAACTTCTTTGCGGAGAGGTGTAGTTCCATCAGACTGGAAATCAGCGAATGTTAGTGCTGTTTTCAAGAAAGGTGATAGATCGAACTGCCATCGAACAATAGACCTAATACATGTATAGTGTGTAAGCTTTTGGAATCAATAATTCGTGATGAGATTCTGGATCATATGACTATAAACAAATTGTTTAGTGTCAAGCAGTATGGTTTCTTGCCTGGTCGTTCAACAATGCTCCAGCTGATAAACGTAGTTGATGAATGGTCTAGCACTCTGGAGAAAAAGGGTTCAATTGATGTGATTTATTTAGATTTCATGAAGGCCTTCGATAAGGTGCCCCACCGTCGGCTGCTTGCCAAGATTAGAAGCTATGGCATAAGTGAGTTGGTGGTTAATTGGATTGAAGCATTTCTAGTTGGGAGAAGACAGCGTGTATGTGTGAATGGAGAATATTCCAGTTGGGGTCTTGTTGCAAGTGGAATTCCACAAGGTAGTGTTCTTGGGCCCATGTTGTTTGTGTTGTATATAAATGATCTACTTGACACGATTTCTGAGAGTAGTGTATATCTATTTGCTGATGACACAAAGATTTTCAAGTCCATAACAGATGAGAATGATTGTATTGCCCTTCAGAGGGATCTTGATAGGCTCAATTAATGCTGGTATGACAAATGGCTGCTTAGATTCAACCCTATAAGAAATGTAGTGTTCTCACCATTGGTAACCCTAAGTCTGCCCTGCAAGTCCATATGTGTATAATATGACCAGTGATAATTCGCAAAGTGCCCTCAAGCAAGTGCCATCTGAGAGAGATTTGGGAGTGGTGATTGATGATAAGCTAAACTTTGAAGAACATTTACATACAAAGATCAATAAGGCAAACAGACTAATGAATTTAATCAGACGAACCTTTGTTTTTTTAGATAAGGATAATTTTTCACTCTTGTACAAATCGCTTGTTCGTCCCCAAATAGAGTACGCTCATGCTGTGTGGAGCCCCCACCTTAAGAAACATATACATCAGTACATCAGTACATGCTTTGTCCAAAATGTCCAAAGAAGAGCAACTAGATTAGTCCCAGAGTTAAAGGGGCTGCCTTATGCACAAAGATTGAGGAAGTTGAATATCCCTACCTTAGCTTACAGGAGGGCTCGAGGCGATATGATTGAAACATATACAAGATTTTTAATAAATACGATCGTGATGTAACCCCAAATCTTGAATTACAATCCAGAGATCAGGCAAGAGGACATAGTAAAAAATTGTTTATTCCTAGGACCAAAACTCAGAGATACAAAAATTCTTTCTATGTACGAATACGTAAACAATGGAATAATCTTTCCAATGACGCCATTACTGCCCCAAGTGTGCACAGTTTTGAAGTAGCTTTGGATAGGTGCTGGAAATATGAGCCCATTAAGTACGATTATGAATCGCCTGCACCAGGAAACGATCCAGCCATCTTGAAGAGGAAAAAGAACTTGGAACTGAATATACTAGAGGCGTAGTGCCTGCGTTCAGTATCTTCCCTAGGTATCCCAAGGTAAGATAAATGACAGGAAAACAAAGAAATACATAGGGCAAGATAAAAAAAAAAAAAAAGAGTTGATCAAATACTAGGTCTTTCTTGAATATGTAGTGGCTCTGAAAAGAGCCGGTTTTGTGTTTAATCAGAAGATTAAAGCGACTTAAGCACGCTCGCCACGGATACGGCGGGCAAGCTGGATGTCCTTGGGCATGATGGTGACACGCTTGGCGTGGATGGCGCACAGGTTGGTGTCCTCGAAGAGACCAACCAGGTAGGCTTCGCTAGCCTCCTGAAGAGCCATGACGGCGGAGCTCTGGAAGCGGAGCTCGGTCTTGAAGTCCTGAGCGATCTCACGGACCAGACGCTGGAAGGGGAGCTTGCGGATCAGCAGCTCGGTGCTCTTCTGGTAGCGACGGATCTCACGGAGAGCGACGGTTCCAGGCCTGTAACGATGGGGCTTCTTGACTCCGCCGGTGGCTGGGGCGGACTTGCGAGCTGCCTTGGTGGCGAGCTGCTTACGGGGAGCCTTTCCTCCAGTAGATTTGCGAGCGGTCTGCTTGGTACGGGCCATTTTCCTTTTTGTTCGTAGATGAAACGATACTAATTTCGAAAATCCCGGCTCAGCTATATATGGGGGAAATTGAGGGCATTGATTGGACAGTACATCTCTGCTTTGCTATTGGTGTACTCTTGTTGACCAATCAGCAGCCTTCCCTTACGGCGTGACGAACCGTAATCAACTTATCGCCTGCTCTGGTGTAACGATTTATATTAGTGTATTTTCGGAAACGATAAGCCATTTCACTATTTTGCTACGTCATTGCAATGTAAAATCATACCGAATTTAGCAAGGTACATTAAAAAAAAAGGCTTAGCCACGATTTCTGTTGCATTTCGCTTCACCTAAGCCCACATAAGCAGGACCTTCGTCACTATTCACCTGCCGCAGAAACCAATTATGTATGCAAATTTATTAAGCCCCGCCTTTGAAAGGCTGGCGACTAATCGCGGCGCAAGTAGCGCCGAACGAGCGGTCCATGAATACTGTGGAATATATTCAGAGTCGAATCAAATTTACCGTTTATTTGCAATTATACCGGGATATATACGTTAAAATATCATTTACTATCAAAAGATTAATACCGAAAGGTACTGCATGAGTATGATTTCATTTTAGGGAAAATAAAAGAGAAAATACTGCAGAAACTAGATGCATAAATAAACAACATTGGTTATATAACCATATGCAAATAGTCACCGGCGCATTCTGATCTTAGTTTTGCGTAATTCTTGAACTATATTGCAAAAAGAAACAATTCAGAGGTAAATTCATCAAGATACTTTCAACAAAACAGTGCCTAATTTTAATTTCAGTAGTATGCTATCATTATTATTTGCGATATTTTCCGTAAATAGGTTGAAATTGTACATTTTACTACCCAAATATTATGCTTTAGAAGGTCGTTGGATATACAAGTATGCAAATTAGATCCAAATAAATGATCATTAAATACTGCCCTCTTTGCCTGTCAAAGGAAAGGATAGATGCCCTTCTTATTGGTTCCCTCCAGGTTCGGAATCAGCGTATATATACCCCTCGCAAACCGGGAAATAACTATACTCGACTTGTCGAAATACATCAACGCAACACAACATGTCTGGACGTGGTAAAGGAGGAAAGGGACTTGGAAAGGGAGGCGCAAAGCGTCATCGCAAAGTCTTGCGTGATAACATCCAGGGAATCACCAAGCCTGCCATCCGTCGTCTGGCCCGCCGTGGTGGTGTCAAGCGTATCAGCGGTCTCATCTATGAGGAGACCCGCGGTGTCCTCAAGGTCTTCCTTGAGAACGTCATCCGTGATGCCGTCACCTACTGCGAGCACGCCAAGAGGAAGACCGTCACCGCCATGGACGTCGTCTACGCCCTGAAGAGGCAGGGACGTACCCTTTACGGATTCGGAGGTTAAGAAGTTACATTCTTCCAACCAACAACTTCAAACGGCTCTTTTTAGAGCCACCAAAACTTCAAGAAAGAAATAACTCGATAACTCTTACTGTAGTAAATTTAAAAAAAAGATCTTACTTGGAAAATAGTGTGAGTAGACCGCAAACGAACGGGGTCCCTCAAACTAGCAAGTCCATTCCAGGGAACTTTTAGATGAATGAAAGAACTTTATTAGTATTATTAGAATTTATTACAACGTAGTATGCATTTGAATTTCAAATATTTGGTAAGCTAACTTGGGTCGAACTCCTTGGTAGGGTGAGACAAATATAAATGGAACTTGGTTTAAGCACAATCATGACAATGTCACATAATGATATAGATCAATTTACCAAGGAATTTTAAAGCTCCCTCCATGAATACATGGGCTAATTATGGCTGGGCACATAACCGCTTCTGCTTACTTTGATAAAGTATAAGCATAATGAAACTGCGGGGGGGGGGGGGGGGCACAGTACCCCACACTTTTTCAAGTACCCCAAAAGTGCCCCTTTTTATCTATTTAAAGTGCCCCTTTTCATAGCTGATAAGTGCATCCTTTTCTTCGTATAGTACCCCTTTTTCTTTATAATAAGTGCCCTTTTTACCTTTAACCTCAGACATTACTGCCCCTTATGAAATCTAATAATTGCCTCTTTTTCGTCTAATTATTGCCAATTTCCCGTTTTAATAGTGCAATTTTTCCTTCTGTAAGTGCCTTTTTTCCACTTCTGATAAGTGCCCCTTTTCCTTCGTATAACTGCACCCCTTATTCTTTATGATATATGCCCTTTTCACCTTCTGATAAGTGTCCCCTTTAACCTCAAACATTACTTCCCCTTTTGAAATCTGTCCCTTTGTTTTTCATCTGATTAGTGCCCATTTTCCGTTCTAATAGTACAATTTTCCCTTGAACTTATAAGTGCCCTTTTTCACCTCTGATAAGTGACCCTTTTTCTTCGTATGACTGCCCCTTCTTCTTAATTATAATAGTGCCCTTTTCACCTTCTGATATGTGCCCCCCCCCCTTAAGCTCAGATAAGTGTCCCCTTTGAAATCCGACAAGTGTCCCTGTTTTCGTCTGATCGGTGCCCATTTTCCGTTCTAATATTTTTTTTCCTTATGATAAGTGCCCTTTTCACCTCTGATAAATGGCTCTTTTTAAGTGCCCCTTTCACTTCTGATCAGTGCCCCCATTTCTTTCTAATAGTATTATTTTCCCTTTTGATAAGTGCCCCTTTATCTTCTGATAAGTGCCCGACTTACCTATATACAGTCAAACCTGTCTATAGCGGCCACCGAAGGGAAACGGAAAAAGTGGCCGCTATAGACAGGTGGCCGCTATAGACAGGTCGGCGGCCATTTTTATTTTTTTGCACATACACTTGTTACACGCAACAAAGTTAGTGTACATGCATCCATATATATCACTTAGGAAAACAAGCTATAGATCAACAGATTTGACGTATAACATGTCATATGATATATAAATGCTAAAATAATATGCTTTGTTGTCAATAAATGAGAAAAACAATAGATATACGAGCAATCTGTGTAAAATGAATTTTCCCTCAAATTACCACGTACGTACCACCCGCTGAGACTGCTGTTCTTGATTTTTATAGGCCCTAGCCTAAAAACGATGTCTAATCATGCCTTTGCTTCCTGTCAAAAATTACAATAATAAGTTTATCTTTTGAATAAAATCGTGCAATCAATTTTCATTCAATAAACATTTGCCTTTTGAATGGTTTAAAAGAAGTTTTAACTGTTTTTGAGAACAGGCGATAGAAGGTGCTCGCTTGCATTCGTCGAAAGTGCGAACGTCGACAATGGCCTGGATCGCCGGTGGCCTGGACGATCCGAGTCGAGTTTTCACGCCGTTTTTCAGCAGGACAATCTCTCGTACATGAAATCGTTATTATTGATCTTTTAAAAAAATAATACTTGGGTAGTATTTTATTATTTTCACTTTCTAAAAAAAATGACTCCTTTATTATTTTTTTTCAAAAGTTGTAACGCTTTAAATTTTTTTTTTAAAATCTTTTACAAATAAAAAATTATATTGAAGTGCACGAGCCTGTGCTATTGCGCAATGGCGATCAATATCAATGCAATGCCGACCGCGATAGCTTAGGAGAACAGTACAACTAAAGTGCAGGGGAGTGCAGGGGATTGCAGCTGGATGGTGCGAAGATTACGTAAACGAACAATAGTAGTGCTTAATTCTTACTAAAAAGACTTTTGATCTCTAATTAGTCGGCAATGTGGTGAAACTATTAGATCTTGATGGCCATTGTAGAATCTATTCACGACGTTTGTGTGAGAGTGTGACTGAGCTAGGACTCGGTAAACACATCGCGCCTATGGCAAAAACTACTTTTTTGTGCATGAAGCTACGGCTCGACTCGATATTAGTGGCCGCTATACGCGGTCAGATATTGTCCGAGGGATACATAATGGGTGGCCGCTGGCCGCGTTAGGCAGGTGACCGCTATATGCAGGGTCTACAACACAGTAATTTCCTGCGGGGGATTTTTTGGTGGCCGCTATAAGCAGGTGGCCGCTATAGACAGGTGGCCGCTAAGACAGGTTTGACTGTATTCAATACATGTATATTGTACCTATAATTATATACTCCGATGTCGCTTACAAACTGTGCCCTAAAATCCACAAAGGAGCCATATACCTAGCTCCAAATAATCAAAGAGGCTTCGTAATAATAGATTCCCCTACTGATATATCAGCACAATGAGAGGCAGTGGCGCAGAGGTAGCTAGCAGAGGCACAATTCCTAAATTATTCATAAAACAACAACATATACAAAATTATGTCGAGTTTATTCAGGTCGTATAGTCAGTGTAATTATTCCTTAGAGAAGACTCTCAAGGGCCTATTTATGATTTTTTTTAAGTCATACATTTTCAAGTTTAAAGTTCAAGTTTATACCATTCTTCAGAATACATAAGATACATATATATTAAACATGTATGAGAAAATAGCTATATAGTATATAATAACGATGATTTAACAACCTAGCAGGAACAGAATATGTAACATCAAGAAAAACAAGAGACCTAGGAAAGCATAGCTTGTGAAATGAGGTCCCTCTCAAGGCGATTGCTTAATTAATTTTCAAATTACGAATAAATGGCTAACGACTAATTCTACCAAACAAATTCTACTTAAATGTAATAAATGCATTGCATTACATATGCGTATATGATATCTAAAAAAAAAAGTTATATGTACAAAAGGGGAAAGATAATTACATGACAAGATTACTGGGAGAGAACACACGTTTAAATGCGGAGTATGGCAACCCCCTGCTTGGTATATAGCTCAGCTATGAACATTAATTTCTATACTGTGAACCGTGGACCCTAACGGACTACATGTATAATAATGTATTACTGGCATGTATACAGATGATTCTCATGAGATATTTGAAGCCGGTTATATGCTATAGCCTATAGGCTGATACAAATTTAATCAAAAATTACGATAAATTATATCTGAATAAACAAGAGCAGGCCTGAAATGACTACTGAATTGAAGGGAAATGTTTTGATAACCCAAACCGTCATTCTGAGTCCTGCATACACACTGATAAAATAAATTGTATAACAAATGCTGGATCCAACCTTCATACTGTTTGGTCCAGCATGTTGAAAAAGTAAATCTACCATTTTGAAAATGTTGCCACTCTTCCAACTGTCTGAATGTTGATATAACATTTTATTTTTTAGAGTGTATTATCCAAGAAATATAAAAAGCATGACTTGAACTTTGAGGATTATATAGTATAATTAGTGGAGCTTTAGTGGAGCTTTACTTTTAGCCCTTTATTACAATCCAATGAAATAATATTATAAAATACTTTAGAAAAGTTGGTTCCCTTCAACAATATATCTTTCTGCCACGTGCGATATCGTTATTCGTAATGTGTAAAAAGCTACACGATACACTGTTCTATAAAATGACTCTATGATATTAATAATTGTATCTTAATAATTCGTATTTTGTGGTGTTCTATGGCAGAATATTTTTCATCATAATATCATGATATAATATATAAATTATATTTCATAATGTTCACAGTTGTTTGTACATGTATTATGGTTTTACTCCTTGGTTTTACATATCTACTTCTGTGATAACTCCTTGTATATCAGACGCAATGAGGGGAAGCGCAGGTCAATACATGTGAACAAAGGGCGAACCGTTGGGTTTCGGCGCCCATAACATTTGCATACATGATTGAACTACGCTTGCGCACTACACAGCTAATGAAAACGGCGAATTTTGATTGGCAAGCGACAGTGCGCATTGGATCCTCATTTACATACACTGGCAGTGCATTTGGATCCCTGCGATTGATATAAATACCGGACGCTTCCAAGTGCACAGCAGTATTCGTCAGAATCACAACTCATCATGCCTGCTAAAGCTCAAACCGCTGGAAAGAAGGGATCGAAGAAGGCTAAGGCCCCCAGGCCTAGCGGCGACAAGAAGAGGAGAAGGCGCCGAAAGGAAAGCTACGGAATCTACATTTACAAGGTTCTGAAGCAGGTCCACCCTGACACTGGTATCTCCAGCCGTGCCATGTCCATCATGAACAGCTTCGTCAACGATGTCTTCGAGCGCATCGCCGCTGAGGCTTCCCGTCTTGCCCACTACAACAAGAAATCGACCATCACCAGCCGTGAGGTCCAGACCGCTGTCCGTCTCCTTCTCCCCGGAGAACTGGCCAAGCACGCCGTCTCTGAGGGCACCAAGGCCGTCACCAAGTACACCACCTCCAAGTAAATTGGTTCACGCCACATTTACTACAAACGGCTCTTATCAGAGCCACCAAAACTCCAAGAAAGAATAAGTTGATTATGCTCTTTAACATTGTTTGTCATTATATTACGAAAATTTTAAGGGGTTCAACCACACCTAGTAGTGGTAGTAGTACTAGTAGTAGCAGTGGCGGCACCCCCAGTTATAGACCGAAAGCTTCAGTCTCTGTTCGTCGGGTGTTCCACTGGACTACGTCTTGCTTCACTACACCTCCTTACATAGACTGAACTCGGTCTCTCACTCTGTACCAGGGACTAAGGACGAATTTTCATTTTCCAATAAATACATTATTTTATTAAAATAAACAACTCAGAATGAGAACAACGGTAATATAATATGCTTGAATAAATTTCTTACCCCAAATTCCTAGTCTGGTACACGAATCTGATCATTTGAAGCATGGAAGTTGCACGTCAGTAGCGAGTCGCTGACAGCCATTCTTGGTTATAATCACATGACCCGGAAGTAGGCCTAGTCGGAAGCGTATAGAGATTGTGTAGTAAAACGCAGCGAATACTCAGTCAGTCAGTGCGAAGGGAGTTCAAACCAGAGTAAGTCCGAAATTTTGTTAATTATCTGTATATTTTTCGGGTTTTTTTATGATGTATTGAAATATGAGAACCCTAGCACCATCTATGTGAAATTTTAGAGAAAGGGGTGGCTTATAGGGATGGAAAATCAGATCCCCCTTTTGGGGGGATTTCCTCATAGGCCATGTATTGTAAGATCCCCTTATCTACCGCGAAGGTTGGGTAGCCGTCTGTGTAGGAGGAGAAGGTAAAAATAAGAAAATGTTAAAGACTCCTCCGAAACAGACGGTTTTCAGCTGTCTACCCCAATTGCAGTCGGAGTGAAAAAAAATAAAAGGGTGGAAAATGAGAAAGAAAAAAGTGAAAAAGGTATGGAGAAAAGGAAAAAGAACGGAAACTTGGAAAGCATTGGCGGCATCAAGGTGAGGGGGGGGGGATGGGGAAAATGCCCCCCCCCCCCCCGCCTTGAAGCCCCGGGTGAGTTCCAGGGGCGGAGCACCCCTCCCCCACCCCCCCCCCCCCCGGAACTTCACCCTGGGCCTCAAGGTGATTCCCTGGACCCTACCCACTCGCGCTTGATTTTGCGATGTACACGCATTTTTTGTCCGCCCTTGCCCCCCCCCCCGAACATTTTCTTTTGCCCCCACTTAAAAAATCATGGTGCCGCCACTGAGTAGTAGTAGTAGTAGTAGGAAAGATCATGACCCACTCAAAAGCTTCGACGATATGTTAGCTCCACTCAATGAAGTTATATTTTTCTCTCACTGCACAAGACAACGTTATCCCAAAAGTATGTATGTAATCGATGAAATAGAATAAGTTAAACTCTTTGTACTTATATATTCATATTGCCATCTTATTTCTTCTTCTTATTATTATTATTAAGTACAAGCTCTGCTTCCTAGAGGTCCCAAACCTCTCATTCATACTATTGTATAACTATTCCACTGTATTATGTTATTATTGTGTGTTTGATTGGTTTAAATAAATTGAATTGAATTTAAATTTTCTGTTTAACCACAGGGGGTGGGGCTAAGTAAGATAGCTTTTCAAGGTAATCAGCACTGGAGAAAAAAAATAAGGTGGGTAGGCTGAGAATGATTCAACAACAGTTCTTACAAAAAAAAATATAGTACAAAATTATACTCAATGCTGCGAATAATTCACACACAGAAAATACATGTTTAAATATTTTCTATGTATTATCACATTAGTTTACCACGGAATTCGGTAATTTGATTAGAGAAGATATGCTTAGAATAACTAGGCAACGGGGCATAAATAACCAGATTTTTGTTGAATACCGGTCAACCCGGAACTCTTTTGTGGATTTTTTTTTTCTTCAGTGCAGAGCAGCAAAAATAATTACCCGTTTTTCCTTTCTGCTTGCATAGGAGATGAATGAAAATCATTACCTATGCATCATGAGTAGAATTGAATACTCTGACAAGTTTGCAGTTTCAGGTTAGGCTAACCCAGAATGAAATTCATACAAAAGAAGGCACAGGGCGCACTGTTCAAATTTAATTTTGATTCCGAAGTCATTTAAACTTTAAAGAATACAGAACTACAGAAACTGTTGATACTTTCTATTTTTTATAATTTGGAGGAAGAGAATTAAGGATAATGCACTGCATACATAATTTATTCAGTTAACTTCAAGTTCATTCAGTTGAAACTCAATAACATTGGGAATATCATTTTCAAACACAGTTGGGGGATGCTTTTGGAAATGTCAAAATATTATACGCAGATCTTTTGTAAAGAAACATAGCAAGTTCAATGGAGGCTTTTATGGTATAGGTTTTGTCTGATCTATTCGGAACACTGTCTTCCACCATTGGCGTTTTCAGTGAGGCTTCCTTTTCTTGGAAAGTATATTGGTTATATTATCCCAAATATTAATGTTTCTCATATAACACTGAACCACTTTTAAGCAGTAATTGCTACACATGTCATAGAAATAAAGAATCAATAAAGTAAATATAGGGCCTACCAAAAAGGAGGACACAAAGGAAAACTTACTTGACAACTGTATACTGTCACATGTAATATTATATGAATACATTTCAAAACTATTCAAAGCGCTTATACATTATTGTAGCCATAATCATCTGCTGTAATATTTTCATTAAATTTTACGATGGTAAATCCGGCATTGATCAGTGGCGGATCCAGAATGTGAAATAGGGGGGGGGGGGGGCAGTGGAGCGGAGGGTGATGATGATGATGATGACAACGACGACGTTGATGATGATGCATTATCATAGGGGGGCGCGCCAGGCATTATTGATCGCCGTCCTGGGGGAGGGGTCTAAGGGGAGGGGGTGCCCCCTCCCCTTTGGAAAATTTTTGCTTCTGAAGAAAGGCTGAGATGCAAAATAATCCTATATGTGACCAATTTTTAAGCCAATTAATGAACAACTTTTTTTTTTTTTTTTTGCTAGTTTTTTTACTTTTTCTTACGACGGCCAATAGGGGGCGCGCGCCTGTTGCGCCACCCCCTGGATACGCCACTGTGATGATCTGTGCTGTGACCTGTGAGGATATACCGGTACGCCCACGCTCATTCCCACAACCACGCCCACTTTTCACACGTGCATGCTGTCTCCAGTAGATCACCACAGGTGCGTACACCGTATACCATGCCACCGAAGGTAGCTGTCGTTGTCGCCCAGGTGCAGTCGGGTTGGGTTGGCTGCATACTCAAGAACCGTTGTCTTTGCTGCCGGAGCTGAGGCCTCCAAGTCTGGTAACTCGTTCCTGCTCGGATCAGTGGATGTGATATATTTATGATGTGACATATGAGATATCGTATTTCTTAAACGATTACAGCAGATTTTGTGTACCGAAAATACCCACTGTACAGTATGATTTATTACAATGAGTGAAGTGGGAATGAACATGATTCAGTGTGTATTGCCCCAGATATTAAAATCTATGTTAGTTGATTGTGCCAATTTAACAACTGGACAAGTTCCTGTTATATCATCATTCTGAGAGTGAGTTTTATCAGCTGTCATCATGTCAAAGAATCATATACATCATTTATGCACTCGTGTACGTGGTCCAGCCCATACATATATTCTGTCACAGGCAAGGAGCACACTGTTTGGAACAAGATGTCTTCATTCGAGTGGTGTCCTGAGCAAAAAGCGACCTAGTCTGAAGAATAAATCCCATAGCTCACAACAATGGATCAGCAGGCATATCAATGATCCCTTTGTCAAGCAAGCAAGGGTATGATTGTGTAGTTTATTTAAGGATGGGAAGCAGGAGGTGGGGGGGGGGGGGGTAAAGAGAGATCTGTTTATATCGCCATCTGGTCTAACTTGTGCACATGCTGCAGGAGGTGAGTTCACATTTGGTACCACTGCCAGTTGGACCAAATTACAATTAAACTGATTATGGACGAATCCTATCATAGAGAGAAAGGGCCATGCAAGAATCTATTTATCTATCACTCACAAAAATACATATAAAGTTATACGAAAGTCAGACTCTTTTTGACTCTTTTTAAAATTTGTTTTATAGTATAGTCTACAACAATAAGGTTCATTTTTTAAAGTTTTATGTAAAAAAAAAAGTACGTTTTAATTGGAATCTGTAAAATAAGTGAACATTTGGTTATCAAAACTTAAATGCCCACTCTCTTACTTGCCATTCATGCAATCGTTCTGTTGTTGTACTTTCAAAATTGTAAGTTAATAAACTGAGTAAAATTTAGAAGCCCTTTGAAGTATAATGATTTTATGTGAATAAACAGAGACAAAATTATTTTTGTTAATTGCAAACAATATTTCATGAGGAATTCTTTAAAAAATGGTAACAAATAAATGTCTACATTTTTGTCAGGCTGACAACTACAGAGCTAGAAGTGCTTACAAACTCACTGAGATAGACTCCAAGTACAGACTTATGAAACCTGGTCACACTGTCATCGACTGTGGAGCAGCCCCTGGCTCATGGACACAAGTGGCTGTTGAAAAGACTAATTCTGCCATGCAAAGTAAGCATGCATGATGCAAATTTAAATTCTTGTAGAACTTGAACAACCTTTTCTTGGAAATGGTTATGTTGATGCGTTAAGCTTGATATTCAAGATTTTTTTCTTCCTGTCACTTTTTATTTTTGTTGTTGCTTGATTAAGGTAAAGCTAATTTAAAAGGTTACCTATTAGTCAATGGGTTCGGAAGGGATTCCACTGTTTTCTTTTTATGCTCTCATTTCCCTTCTTCCTTTTTCAGAATTTCCCCTCTTTCTTATACATGTAGCTTCACCACTGTTAAGTAACAGAAGTATATATATATACTTTTTTTTTGGGGGGGGGGGACAAAATGACTATTTTTCACTTTTCACATTTACAATGTGTATGATCCACCCAAGCGATTATTTATTTATCACTTAATACAGATGCTTCCAAACCCAGGGGATTTGTTGTAGCTGTTGATCTGCTACCCATGCAGCCTGTAGTTGGTGCCATTATCCTGGACCAGAGTGACTTCATGGACCCTGCAATCCAAGAGCGGATTCTAGGACACCTTGAAAACAGACTCTCTGATGCTGTCTTGAGCGACATGGCTCCAAATGCCACAGGAATCCATGCCATGGACCATGAACAAATCATAGCCCTTGTGCGGACAGCGATGGGTTTTGCAACAAACATTTTGTGCGAGAATGGCCACTTCCTGGCAAAGTTGTGGGACGGGCATGACACAGGGTTGTTGAAACAGGACTTGACAGAGTGCTTCCGGTCAGTAAAGATACTGAGGCCAGAGGCCAGCAGAAAGAAATCATCCGAGATCTATCTGTTGGCTCAAGGTTTTAAGAGATATTTGATGCACCCGAAAAGTTGATATACATGTATTTGTAGGGGAGATATTGCTTTTTGTTCAGCCATTTTAATGAGAATGATTGAATATACTTACAGTAGATGTAGTGAAAACGTAAACCAGCTTGTGGATGTCTTTGTGCTATTGGTCCTTCAATAAAGGAATCGTCAGCGATCTTCCATTTGGTTTCAAGAGATATTTTATGCACCCAGCGAGCTGATAAACATGTAGAGATTTGGTCAAAAATTTACAAAAGAAGTTTAATATAAACCATGGTCTAAAACTCTAAGTCATTGTTTAAACTTAGAATAAGCACAAATAAGTGTATTATTGCCCACCTGTTGGACATGAGGACATGTGCGTGCTACATTTATGGAGGTTTAAACCATGGGTTAAGATAAACCTCTTTTCATGAATTCGGGCCAATGCCTCTTGGTCAGCCATTTCATTATGATGACAATTGATGTCTTTTATGGTAGTGAAAGTGGAAACTAGCTTGGGGACCTCCTAAATGATCCTAGATGCCATATTCTATCTGTAAACAGTTATTGGTTAAATGATACTAAAATAGACTCAAGTCATAGAGGCCTTTCTTTAAGTGCTACCATATATTTCATTTAAATTCCTAAAGAAGTTATTCTGCAGCTTTCCAATTTTCGATCTGTTATACTATATAGGCCTACAAAAGTCAATTTTATAAAAATCCCAATGTAGGACCTATCATATAATCAGAGTGTAAAAGAGAAGTAAATCTATTAGTGCCCACACCCTTTCCAAAGTAAGTGCTCAGAATATTACCTGTATTACCTTTTCATAGTATTTGCTATAAACAATGATTGCCTATAACATATGTTTTACTATTAACATCTATGCCAAGTCTAACTCTGGAAAGTCTTTAGCATGAAGTGAACTACGGCAATAACATACAACAAATGTATGGGATAAATTAATAAATACAACAAACTCAGGAATGTAATATTATGTCAGACATGAATCTTTATTTTGAACGAAGACTATTTTGAGCAGTCATGCTTCTTTATACAAATACAAATTCATAACTATCTTATTTACAATTTTACAAAAGAAATCAGACATTGGTACATATTCAGACAAATTAAATACTGCATCTTATACTTTCAGGCATGGCTTCGGAGAATGGGAGACTCTCAATATTTTCAGGACATTTCTTTTCCTTAATAGATCATAATATATATATTTTATTATAAGCATGGCATGAATATTGCTTTGATGACATTAAAATCAAAACAATATTTTGTGCTCAATATTTATTGATCATACAGAAAGCACAAGCTTTGAATGTCATATTGAGGTCACTTTATGGAAAGCAAGGCAGCGTGTCACCCAAACCGTCGTAAGTATAACATGCTGACATCAACCTGAAATGTGCGTATTAAAATCAACATGCATTTCAACGGGATGTCGGCAAACTTGTGCTTATGACGGTTTCATTAAACAATGCCCAACTTTTTAACTGATAGACGAAGAATTTACTCACAACCACAGTGGTCCATAGACAACCTCTCCATTCCATGAGAGTAATTGTACTTCTGTAACAAAATATCTTTTTGTCATTAGACATACACCTTGCACAGATGTCATATGTACCAGAACTGTCACTGATAGACAACAAACCTTCCTACTTTCATCAGGAAGTCGGAGATAAATAGTAAAGTGAATATCAGTTTTCATGAAATTTGTGTTGTTTCATTTAATTGGAATTACTAGAAATCTATTAATTAAATGTGTCGTCACATTTCTTGCTCTCAGGGGGGGGGGGGGGGGGAAGGCAAGTACAGGGGAAAAAAATGACTTTGTCCTTTCAAGAATTGATAAGATCATTTCACTTGAGCAATATGACAACAAAGCACTTTCCAAGTGATTTGTTCACACCATTTGCCATGGAATATTACACCTGTTTGTTCTCTTGAATTAATTTTGTGATACATCATACTTCAATGTGGGCTACACAAGAAAATTATATTACTGGTAAGTGTACTATTATTTTTCTAATATGAACATAAAGTTTTATTAGGAACATTATCAGTTTCTCATGACCCTGATAAATTTCCTAAAATAAATTACTATTCAGCACATATACATGTAACATCTCCCTGATAACAGCATTTGTAACAACAAATGAAATAATACATTTTTTCTCAAGCGTTTTGATGACAATAGTGATGAGATATTGACATTGCAGTAACTTCTACATTGAGCTCAAACAATTGAATTCTATAAATATTATCTATTGGCTAGTACAGTGGAAACTCACTATGACGAGGATCTTGGAACCATGGAAATTACCTTGTTATGTCAGGAATCTCCTTATATCAGGGTAAAAAAACAAAAGAACATACAGACCTGGGACCAGCAAAATCTCGTTATAGTGGAGCTCTTTACAGCGAGTTTTCACCATACGTGTATTGTTGATTTAAAAATAATTTTTTTTTCCCCATGGATACAAAGATGCCACTTTGTATTCCACGAGCAGCATATGTCTCTACATCTTCTACATTTATAATTATCAAAAGTTTATGTGACACTATTTCACATTTATGACTGACATTTTCTGTTCTACTTGGTATCCGGTACTGCATAATCATGCTACTTTATGAGCAAGATTTTGAGAGAAAACAATCTTTCTCTCGCACAAACTAATAATAAATTAAAACAAGGTAGTATGATTGATAAATTACAGCTGACATATCTTACAATTAAAAATAGCACCATGCTTCATAGCGTCCAATCAAAATGTACAGCACGGTGAAGACAGTGATTTACTAACATAACGAGGCCTTCTACGATGAGTTCTATAGATATAGGGCAAAGCTTTGTTGGGACCATTGTGATCGACAGTTCAACCAATTGATGGCAAATGACTGTTACACTGACAGGAAACACATATTCTTATACAGATGAAATAATACAAACACTCCTCGGGATATGAATGCTTTATTTCAAGCTTTCGTCCCAACAGTAGGGTTGTGAAAAGCACACTGATCGTCAATTCTCATGGATAACTTGAACCTACAATCTCTAGCTACATGACATGGAATGGGACACAGATTAGACGATGTGTCTTAGACGTGTCCTAGCTGCTCCCAAAATACATGTATGCACCAAAATTGGATTTCTATTTTGAGTGAATAGTACAGTTCATTAGATGAAGGAGTCTTCTTGACCTGACTTAAATTTTCCTGTTACATCATAATGCACTATAACATTGCTATCATTACATGTATGTATGTGGGGAGGGGAGAGGGAGGTAGGGATGGTTTCGACTTACAAAAAAGGACATGACAAGAGTAAGTTTATTGACAATATTCAGCATTTATCACAGTATATGTAGTAGACAACACAATTTGAGGCATCAGACGCAAATTTTGCAGACGGCCTTTCAAGGAATTTTCCTTTGTGAAGACAAGTGTAAAAGACAAATAAGAGCAAGGTATGAGCATGGACGTGTTCATAATTGCACACATTTTTATATACCAGTACGGTAAATTGCCACTTGGTCTACAACCATTTGGTCTAATACCTATCCTAGCTTAACACCATTTGGTCCTTAACCATAATCAAGTGATCATTTTTCCTGACAGACAATATGTCTTGTAGTCAGTCTTTAACCATATCTTCTTATCAGTATTTCAAAAAACGAGTAGAAGATATGGTTATTAATCTCCACACTGGCGACTACGCAAGATGCCCATCGGATAAAATGATAATTGGATGACATAATACATGGAAGAGACTCAATGGGCACTGTTGAATGATGAGATGAGCTGGGTATTTGAACTGATTGTAAACCAAAAGGCAATAAACCACCAGTAAACAACGTCATTGCTACACATTGAATGATCATTTTACAGATAGCTCTATGCGAATCCAACAAACGTTTGACGTGAGGGAGTGTAAACGATGCTAGGGTTATCTGAATGATTGTTTTAAAGATTGCTGTAGGTGATTCCAACAAATGTTTGATGAGCAGGAGTGTGAACGATGCCAGGGTTATCTTTTCTTGTCTGTAGAGTAGATGGAGAGGAAGGAGTCTCGGCAACCAGCAGCAAGATGAAGCTAAAAGACAAACAGAGAAAGAAAAATCTAATAATAATAAAGACAGACAAAGCAAGGTGCTTTATTCATTACAACATGGAAAAAAGATGCATTCTGTTTGTCTTCTTTTTTCCTTCCATAACACTTTATTCTATTTTCTACCAAACACTGATAACTGCTTAAATCTTTTTCTTTCTTGTATGTTGAGTGGTCACCACAAATGCTATTAATCAATATGAACCTTAATATTGACTACTTCCCTCTTTCTTGTTACTATAACCATTTCCCTTTGATGGCTAATGACCAAATGATCAAGAGATGGAGAAGTGCATCAAGTTTTCCCTATATTTGTATTACAAGGCCTATCTTCTTCATGCTCTCAAACTTTGCTTGCATGGAACGGAAGAGTGTGAAGATGGGACAATCACAGTTTCCGGCTACACGTACCTCCTTGTCTAGCCCCTCCTCCCCCATTTGTCTTTCTGCTTTCTGACCATGCTATACATGTATGAAGCAACCTTTCAGTGATTTCATTCATTATACCTTTCTCTCTTATAGTCAAACTTGAACAGAACACCCTGTAAACTCTTTCCCAAATTTTATCCAATGCCATCTTCCTGCCTCCATACACCCAATAACTTCTTGTAATTCAACCTAGATATAACAGTCTTATTATTTCAGGTAAAATGAATCCCCTAATCCTCTTTCATACATACCTTGTATGGATGGAAGGCCAGTGTACTAACAGGGCCAATCCTTTGTCCTATAAATCCTTCATAGTACTTGATGGTGCTCAGTGTGTCACCCTGTGTGTTGTATACGTTGATCTGCTGGTTCTTGTACCCACTGCAGAGAGCGAGAGAGAGAGAGAGAGAGAGAAAAAAAATGCATTTCATGTTATTATTGTAACCTTTTACAGTGGAACTTCGTTTATAAAGAACACTCTTATAACAAACTCTTGATATAGGAAAGTAATTTTACTGGTCCCACTTCTTTGGATTCTTTTGTTTTCTTAGCCCTGATCCAACAAGGTTTCAATATAACAAGGTAATTTCCATGGTCCCAAGTACTGTAAACGCTGTTATTTTTGCGCTGAGTGACTCCAAAACATATTCGCGGGTTCTTGAATTCGCGCTGCACAATTACTCACCCGCACCCTAAAATGAATTAGATGCAAACACGTATCAGTCAGATGAAGCGCGCAATGCAGTGTCCATTGAAAACAAGCATAAGAAATCATGCTAATATTTTCGCGCCCGATGAAAATAGCGTGAAATCCGTGAAAATTAATGTACCGCAAATATTTCTGCATTTACAGTAGTCTGTTATAATGAGGTTCCACTGTTGTAGATCATGGCATTTAACTAATGCATTCAATTTCATGAATATAACACCCCTGGTGATAATTTCCCGAGTTCAGCTTTTATGTACAAGTATAAAAGTATCTCTGTGGATAAAATTGAACTTGCACACATGTATTGTTGCCCTGTCAGGAAAGCCTCAGGCAAACTGTCAGTGTAAAAAGTGCAACTTTTGTTTGAGTAAATTTCTTATAATGTGTCAGTCATTTTGACATGGAATGCTACAGAGAATTGATGTGTATAATTAATGGATAATAAAAAGCACTCCATAAGCAAAATACACCATACTGTCATGTTTCTCCACATGTTATCAACATAGGGGGAAGTATTTTACTTTGAACTTTGGGCAAGTGTTGTATTCACCTAATTAGCAATTAGGGAACATGTGGTATGATATTTTTCGTTGTATGCTAATACATTATTAAACACAAGGTATTTTTCATTCCTTTTTATCATCCTTTAAAGGGGAATAAAAGGCAACAAACATTAGCCTATAATCGTGTAAATAATTGTCAGCCTATTACAAATATCTTGAAATTACTCCTATTTGATTATTTAAGAAGGAGAACAGTGTCTCCAAAAGTTGCAGTTTCCTTCCTTGACATTATCTCATGGGGGCTGCCATTTTCTTTACAAAGTAATGCCAGAGCAGTTCTATTTGTGAGATACCCACTGACCTATAAACTAGCTACCATGACACTCATGATCAGCTGTGGAATACATGACACTGGATTTTGTCAGTAACAAACCATTTTTGTAGTCATGCTTGTACATTCAAATGAAGATACTTTTATCCTGTCATATAACCTATTTGTGTCAAGATATTTGGTTCAGCTGTTTCTTTTGTTAAGCAGGATTTGGCATGCGCTTGTAAGTTGCTTGGTCGGACAAAGGTTTGTCAATTCTTCAAAGACGTGACTAAGACCTACAACTGCTCTTAGATATCACCTGTGCGAGACAATGGGGGTACCAAGATGGCTGCCATTTTACATGGGTGGCTTTAGTTGTACAATAGCTATTCATTATGCAACATCTTATCCATTGTGTACAGGTAAATGACATGTACCGCAATGACATCACAGTTTATTCAAAATGGCAGCCCCCATGGGATAATATCTAGCAAGAAATCTGCAAACTTTAGAGAGACTGTTCTCCTTACTGAGTAATCAAATCAGAGTATTTTCAAGATATTTTGAACAGGCTGACAATTTTCCACATGATTATCAGCTAATGTATGTTGAGTTTCATTCTCCTTTAAGTTACTCAGAGTTTCCTGTTTTACTGAATGTACCAGAAGCGAAGAGCTGAAAAGTTTGTTGAGATGAATTGGGAGGAGAATAACTCCCATGCTGCACTCTATACATGGAGCATTGCAATTTGTGTCAATTTGAAAAGGATAAATCATTAAATGGGCTTTGTGAGACAGGGTGTGTCTTGAACAAGAGGTAGTATGAAATACACAAATTGTATGCAAGCATTTATCAGAGATTAAACTGACCCCATTCATGGCACAGCTCGGCTAATCCACTACTGACTGGCCTTTCCATCACCTAACAGATTTCACACAAAACCAAAGCACACAATCCCCTGGGTACAAGAAGAGCTTAAGTAAGGAATAAGTATTCAAGCTCATTGTCAGTGTTGTTTCAAAGGAATCAACTGGGTATTTTGAAGATGGTGTTGCATTGTCCAAATGGGGATTTGGTGACTCATTCAGAACAATAAGGATACTGAGCTATGAGCCTATTCTCCACTGTTTAACAGAACCTTTATACATGTAAGAGTCTAAGGATCCTTTCCACATCAAGTGAGAGCATTTTTGTTCAGAATTTTGGCTGCACAGTTTCTTGCAACTTTGAAATGACTATCAGTGTGGTTTACACAAATCATATTTGATTAAAACTGTGTAATATTGTTTAAGAAAGAAACAGAAATCTCCCAGAAGATCGAGAAGATCATTAAACAAGAGCCCCAGGGGGCACGACGCTCACCTGAGGTGGATCAATTCACATCTGGTGCATGTTCTCTCTAGCACATGAACAACTTTCATTCTTCATCTATAGAGGTATCTCTATACACAATACCAAGTCTGAGCTTCCTACCAAGTTCGGTTAAATTCCAATCATAGTTTTTTGAGAAGAAGCTGAAAATGTAAAAAGTTTATGGATGGTGGACAACTTGCCCCACCCCCCCTCCAGTATGTTACCCCCACAGACCCCCTATAGGGCCACCAAGAAAAAATTCATGAACAACTTTCATTTTTCGTCTATAGAGGTATCTCCATACACAATACCAAGTCTGAGCTATTCCTGGTTCTGGAGAAGAAGATGTTTGAAATTTACATAGCTTTTACACTTGGGGGCCCTCCCCCTGGGCCCCCCTGGGGGCCACATGTACCATTTTAGCAACTTTGGATCCCCTACCCCTAAGGATGATTCCTACCAAGTTTGGTTGAATTCCGATCATGTGTTTTGGAGAAGAAGATCAGAATGTACATTTTGCCTGGCAGCACCCCCCCCTCCAATATGTTACCCCCACAGGGCCCCTATAGGGCCACTCAGAGAAATTTCATGAACAACATTCATTCTTCATCTATAGAGGCATCTCCATACACAATACCAAGTCTGAGCTATGCCTGGTTCTGGAGAAGAAGATGTTTGAAATTTACATAGCTTTTACAATTGGGGGCCCTCCCCCTGGGCCCCCCTGGGGGCCACATGTACCATTTTAGCAACTTTGGGTCCCCTACCCCTAAGGATGATTCCTACCAAGTTTGGTTGAATTCCGATCATGTGTTTTGGAGAAGAAGATCAGAATGTACATTTTGCCTGGCAGCGCCCCCCCCCCCCCACCCTCCAATATGTTACCCCCACAGGGCCCCTATAGGGCCACTCAGAGAAATTTCATGAACAACATTCATTCTTCATCTATAGAGGTATCTCCATACACAATGCCAAGTCTGAGCTATGCCTGGTTCTGGAGAAGAAGATGTTTGAAATTTACATAGCTTTTACAATTGGGGGCCCTCCCCCTGGGCCCCCTGGGGGCCACATGTACCATTTTAGCAACTTTGGGTCCCCTACCCCTAAGGATGATTCCTACCAAGTTTGGTTGAATTCCGATCATTGGTTTTGGAGAAGAAGATGAAAATGTAAAAAGTTAACGGACGACGCACGACGGACGACGCACGACGCACGACGCACGACGGACGACGGACAAATTTCCATCGCAATAGCTCACTCGAGCCTTAGGCTCAGGTGAGCTAAAAACTTAAACATGTTCATTTGGAATTGAGATTATTTTCTTTAACAGCAGTCTAATGGACACATCCAAGAATAGTGTTATTCTTACCAGGCAAATATACCAGCATGTGGGTGGACATCCATGGTCATGAGATCAGGAGCTGTGTGGACAACCTTCACTGACTCGGTGAATCTTGGGTCCCAGAACCTTACATCACCTCCAAGGCTTTTTTGTGGCAAGAAAATGGTGAAGACAATGATAGATTTGTCAACTACAAACCTTGATTGTACCTCTATAGTATTACAGACCATCATATCCATGCAATGAATCATCATTTTCATCATCATCATCATCATCATCATCATCATCATCATAATCATCACATCATCCTCATCCTAATAATCATTATCATTGTCATCATTATCATCATTATCATCATCATCAACATCATCATCATATCCTCCTCCTCATCATCATCATTACAATCACCCCTTATCATCCAAACTGAGATTATTATCGTCATTTTCTCTATAGCCACCTCTTTGACCATCTTCATTGTTATTTTGTTCAAAGTCACCATCATCATTATGAACACACTCATTCTCACCATTATCATTAACATCATGATTCTCATTGTCATTATCATCACAATCACCATCATGACCATTATCATCACCGTTGTCAGCATCATCAACATCACTATCTCCTTATCTATCATCTTCCTTACCCATCATCATCATCATCATCATCATCATCATCATCATCATCATCATCATCATCATCATCATCTTCATCATCATCATCATCATCATGATGGCATCAGCTTTAGAAGTTTTTTATCTGAAAGCATGATGACTTACCCAGCACTGATGATCTTTCCATCCCCTGCTCCCTTCTGTAAATGAACATTGGATACCCAACTCTGGTGTTCTCGTAACGTCATCACACGACTAAAACATAACAAAGGATATCCATATTTGACACATTTGACCCAGATAGTAAAGACGTGTACGGAAATAAGCCAATGTCTTTTCCCTATTCTACTATTGTTTATTGATTTCCATGTTTAGCAGGCATATAGCAAATTTTCATTACACAAATAGCTTAGAAGTTTCCCATGAAAAATGGACCTGATATTTTAAACACAATTTTCTACCGATCTGACTTTCAAGAAACAATGAAGCTCATACCTGTCTTCAGATGATTAAGTTTACAACGAAAATAGATTCTGCCCTGTATCTACATTACAGAGATTTAAACACAACTTCGAAATATCTTGCCTCACTATTTTAACAACAATGGAAATCATCTTCTCACATAAAGCATATTTATCTAAGCCCAGGCCAGTCTACTTATTCTTGAGGAGCTAATCTTCTATCATACAGCCTAACAGAGCCATCCCCACATCCTGCTATAAGTAGAGACCTACTGAGTCACATGCAAGACTTGAAAGACAGCTATCAGATCTACAAGACTAACCCTAACCCTTACAGCAAACCAGTCTACTTACCATTCTTGAGGAGCTAGTCTTCTATCATACAGCCTGACAGAGCCATCCCCACACCCTGCTATAAGTAGAGACCTTCCAACCGAGTCACAGGCAAGACTTGTAACACAGCTATCTGCTCCAGTAGGGATATCCTGTACAACAGAGCGAAGAAAGAAATAATTTCATGTAAAAATGGGGATGAAGACAATAGCTTTCTTTTTCATGATGCAAATATTTCGAAGAATAGCTTTATATAGAGACATACTGAAGTTTCTTGTCTTGCACTATAAATATAATTATAGAAGTCTAATGTTCTCCCCAAATTATGATAAAACAAGAAAGCGGGATGGATGGAGGAACATGCGGATTATCTATGGGACAAACAAAAAAACAAAAAAACAAAATGCCTCCGGCACCAACTTCTGTGAGCAGAGGCATAAAAAAGAATCGGTTTAAAAATTTGTTTGCATAGAAACACCTGCAACTAGTGTACTTGCAGACGTGCTCTATCTATAGATTTATTTTTAATATCCTGCAAAGACCTTAACTACATGCAAACCTATAACAGACGGCTGTAGTCAACAGCCAAAAACCTCAAATACATTAATCAAGGGTTTACACCTCTGACAATCTAGGTATAACTGATGAGAACCCACCTGAAGCTTGAGTTCTCTCTGTGTGTCCCAGACCCGTATTATCCTGACATCACCAGAGGCCAGGAGCATCCCTGATCCCTGCTCCCAGTCTAGAACCAAACCAGAACCTGGAACAGAGAAATAAAATCTGTATATATATTTTACAAAAAAAAGTGAAATATCTGTTCAATGCAAAGAGTTATACACCACCTAATGGAGAAGTATGTTATGTAGTCATTAGGTTACGGGTAGTTGAATTGAAATTGTTAATGTCTCATAATAAAAGCTACCAGTCCTATAGTATAAACAGATTCTCAATTCAGAATTTTGAGCTTGTCATGCCACAATTTGAAAATGCACAAGAACACATGATAATTCCCCTTGACATTAAAAGATGTCATAATTTGAAGTAGTTGAGCTCTTCGAATCTACCCTACATTACTGCATTTCTCGAACAATATTATCGTTATGATTGATTTTTTCAAATTGTAAATTAACAACCCCAACTTTAAACCCTGTTTATGAACCTACCTCTATTAGATATGAGCATATCTGACAGGGCCTGCCATGCCGTCACCAACTCCACACGCTTGCCTTCTGGTGTCCAGTAATTCCTCCATATACGCACTGATCCATCATCTATAAATGGAATAGACAAATATAGTAGCAGTACTTTCACACAAAATTATATCTTTTTAACGAAAGAATTTGCGTATTCAGTGAAACCTGTCTATAAAGACCATTCAAGGGAGACAAGAAAAGCGGTCTTTATGGACAGGTTCCTTTTAATAATACATGTTTCAATGAGAAACAGTTTTCTAGGGAAACAAAAATTGTGGTTCTTATAGACGGGTGATCTTTCCATACAGGTGGTCACTAAAGCAGGTTTGACTGTGGTAACAGGGACATGCATGTACACGTACATGTGCACATAGGGTAAGAATATCATGCAAATGAATGTTCTATATAGAAACTATTTTTCGGGAGGTCAGCTAATGTCATGGGCATTGCTGAAGTGTAAACAAATTCTGGTCAGTCGTATTTGTGCACACTCATGTTAACATAAGCCCAGCCCAGTCATAAGGATTTTCTTTGATATTTTGCTCATATATAGAGTATGTGCAATGGACCCTGATTCTTCATCAAGTTTTTATTCTGACTAGGTCATGAGGGCTGAGCATATCCATAGAGTTAATCATTGAAAGCTTGTTCAAGTGACTAGAATGATCGACTAGGCAATCACGACTAGAATCTTAATCAGAATAGGAAAATAGCTGCTCCAGTCATGACCAGTGCTGGGTCTTATGGGTGAAGAGTATAATCCACAGAGGTAATAACTGAATGTTTGGAATTCTTGGTTAAATGACGAGTACACTTTATGATAAGAATTATGATAACAAATGTGATTAGAATCATAACTACAATCATAACTATAATCTTGATTCAAACAGGAACCTACCTGCTCCAGTCATGACCAGCGCTAGGTCATGAGAGTTGAGTATATCCATAGAGGTAATCTTTGAATGCTTGGGGTTTTTGTTGAGGAAGTAGTTTAACCTCTCACCACTCTCCCAGTTCCACACACTGCAAAGAAAGAACAGATTTGTGTTAAGTCTACATCTATCCCAATGAATGTAAGGATCTCTTTTTTTACCTTAGTTTGGGAAACTGAAACTATTTTTGCACAGACACTCGTTTTACAATATTCTGACTGTTTATCATGCAGTATCAAAGACTGTTTGGACAAGCAAATTCTAAACAAACTTAGTAAAAGTGAAACATTACAAACAAGCACTTTCCAAATATACATTAAATTGATTTGAAAAGGTATTTATTAAAACTATATAGCAGCTCCAGAGCTGAATTACATGGAATATACATACATGTACATCATGCAAAGGAATACACACTAAAAGACAATTCGATATACAATTAGATAAAACATTTATATTTACAAAAACATCAAAGACATTATGTGGCAACATAAGATTATGATGCATATAAAAGAGATGAGTAACATGAGAGAGCACTTTCGAGGGGCAACCTGTATATCGGTGCAATTTTATGCATTTTATTGACTGGCCTATTTGACGTAATATCATCCAGTACCTCCCTATGTTTCATACAACAGACAACTATTTCCTTGTATATCACCCCAAAATGAATCAACAGATGTGACCATTGACTGATGTTTCTTTAGGGTATCACTATGAAATGGCTACATAACAATTTTTCATCAAGTGTCTGTATATCTGTTAGGCTGGAAAATGTTCCCACAATGTCCATTCATACTGATATGGAATCAGAAAGAAACAAATTGAACTGTATAGTATTAGATGACTCACCATACACCTTCCCTGTCAGCTACTATAGCATGAGGGTTGAAGGGATGGAATTTAACCACGTAGGGCACGTTTTGGTTTTTATTGATGAAGATCTGATCGTCTAGATGGCAAGAGTCTGTTCAACAACCAAAGCGACACAAACAAGAAACATGTCATTCACCATTTGTGCTTCTGATTTTTTTTTGCTGTACTTTGTTTCTATTTCGTGCTTTGCACAGAACTGTAAATGCTTTACATACAATGAAAAAGGGCAAGTGACCCAGAAGGTAGCAACAGAGCATTCTTCCCACTGCAAAATGTCTTTTCTCTCTTTAACCCCTTTCAAGACTTTATTCTATTTTGTGTCTAAAAGGAATGGAAACTGTATAATCCCTTCTGTGTAAATCATGTGTCTCTTTGCCCCCTTTTTCTCTCTCTATCTCTCCCTTCCTCTCCATCTCTCACTGTGCTCCCAATACACACAGTCTCTCCCTGGCTTTCTTGAGTTGTTTCCTTGGTTTCACTGTGTAGCCATGTAAATCGCAAATAATGATTTCTCTTTTTCTTTTCTCTATCCCTCCCTGCACCCCCTCAAATTCTCTCTATACACATACTCATATACACATATACTCACTGGCTTTCTTGAGTTGTTCCCTTGTTTCGTTTCGTATCCTAGCATTGCGTACAAACCTCCATTCTCTCATGTGATGTAGACCACTGAACGGATCCATCTCTTCTGGAGCCTACATGCAATCAAAGAGGAAACATGTAAGGTCTAAATATGGACAAGGATCTTGCCCCATTTTGAACAAAAGCCCACAATTTGTGGTTGGGCTAAGCAGCTGTTGAATCAAAGTGCTTAAAAATATACCAGATGAATCAAAAGAGCAAAAATTTCTACACAATTGGTGCCTATTTCTGTTGCTTTAAATATTTGTATTGACATCAGGAATTTTTAAAGGAAAAACAAGTATTAAAATCTTAAAGTTGGCAACATGCAGAAAAGCAAAAAAAAAAATCATTTTTAATATAAATATTTTTCTTAATGATACGTAGCAGAGCGTGCTGATAGAGAGAGTTGTGACATGCGCATAATAAGCATACGCGTACGCGGTCTTTGTTTAAAACATGGCGGATCATGGAGCTCCCAATAATTCCCTTTCACGTACATATGAGAGGGAACTTTTTGAAGCTCCATGAAATGACTGACCGATCAGAAGCGACCTCCAGTGTCAGGACTCTCTGTATGGATAGCGCTGGGTAGCAGAAGGTGGCAAAGATTCACGCAGACATCACCATTAGGACCTACCTTCATGACTGACTGAGCAAAGTACTTGCAGCACCAATCAGAGAACTCTGTTGTGATGGAAAGGTTCTTGGTTGTCATCACATCTTCCACCTCCTCGTAGGTCTGTACATCAGGGTAATAGAGTATCCCACATGAAACATTACTGTTACATGAAAACTGAGCATGTCCAACGTTAGAAAACAAAAATAAAAGTACTTCAAAGCATTTTCAGAACTTCCAACAGTGAAGCAAAAGGATTATTACATGACTACCCGACCATGCAGGTATACTGGTGGTGCTAATTATAGTGATGATGATGATGATGGTGATGATGATGATGGTGAAGATGATGACGCTGACACTGATGTTGTTGATGATGGTGATGATAGAGATAAAGGTTGTGATAATATTGGATGGTGAGGAAGCAAGCTCCATGAGACTTATGGTTTTATGTCCAAGTCCTAGGACTAAGTAAATGAAAGACTGACTGACCCAAGGGTACTAGACACTGAGCCATATAGCCTCCATGATGAGAATGAAAATACTACTAGTGGCTTCTTGTAGAGAACTCATTTACACACAAGGTGCTCAGGATGCTTTTTCATTCTTCCTACCAAGTACCAAGCACAAATTCACTACACTTGGCTGAAGAGAGGCAAATGAAGGAATAATGTCTTGCCAGAGGACAGTATTGCCGGGCCATGGCTCAAACCCATGACCTATGTATCTCAAGTCAAGTGTTAAACAACATGACTACCACACCTCTACAGTGAGGTTGATTTTGAAGACATGCAAGTCAAGGAGAAAACTTACCACGCTTGGTCCTCTGTCGTGCAGCTTCCTGGTCCTGGTGAATCGCTGTGAGTGGAGGGTGGGTGAGGGGCCGGGATACTGGGCATCGATGGGGCCTGGGTTCTGAGGTCTCTCAGGAGGGGGCTGCTCCCATGGCTTGATGGGTACTGGTCTCATGATCTCATTGGGAATATTCAGGGGTGGCGAGTCACTGAGAGAAAGGGGAAGAGAGAGAGAGAGAGAAAGAGAGAGAGAGAGAGAGAGGGAGAGAGAGAAAAGTGTCACAGGTCTCAAAATGAATGGCTTTGAAATCATAAACTTAGACATTTAATTACTCCTCTTCGTATGCCCTTTTAGGTCCCATCTTTAAAAACTGTGATTACTTTGAATTAAATGCAAATCATCCATCATCAGACTGCCCATCAACTTGTACTTGATTGGGGACTGAAGTTTGATTTGAATCAAATGTAACTGATCTAGAACACATGAATTTCTTCTCTGTAAAGCTACAGGTCCATAATTTGCTCAAGTGAGAGAGAGGATTGTTACATTAAAAATGTCAAATCAGCTGCAGTAGCATTTTGCACTGTCCAGGTCATCATCATCACCAGGTCTAGGTTTAAGTCTAGGTGATCATCATCAGGATTCTCATGAAAAAGGCAGGTGATAAATTGCTGATCTCACATTAGCTCTGGCGACATTTGCGAAATGCTTTAGCTCATTAAAGAATAGGACAAGGGCCATGGTTGTGATGGAGTTTCAGGTCAGGTTAGAGTATGAGAAGGTTTGAAGATTTATTCCACCTGACCACTAAGAAAGCATGTGTATGCTTGTAAGTAAGCAACCAGGGGACCAATGGCTTGGTTTCAAATCTGGGTCCTCCCAGTTACCAAACCACTGCTCTACCACTGAGCCATCGCACCTCCTAGGTTAAGGGTGGGGTTAGGTATACGTCCTTGATCCAGGGTTGAAGTTGGGAATTCATTTAGCTGACCTTGAAGCGTCACTAGAGTATGTGTCAAACAACTGATAGATATACCCCCCTCCCTTGTCTCTTGCTACACCTACCTCATGTCCTGTGGTGGTGATGACTGTGAGTTCCTTGTAGGACTAGATGGTGCAGAGCTTGTCCTTCGACTGTCTCTCATATGCTGTGGCTTGGCTGAGATGGTTGCCTATAATAATAAACCAAACAGAATTTTATACGATTCAACATATTTCTTTGTCCACGACTGCATACAAATAATACATGTACATGCATG
Organism: Heliocidaris erythrogramma; assembly: GCA_025617745.1. Taxonomy (NCBI): domain Eukaryota; kingdom Metazoa; phylum Echinodermata; class Echinoidea; order Camarodonta; family Echinometridae; genus Heliocidaris; species Heliocidaris erythrogramma. The sequence goes on along the minus strand of CM046857.1, from coordinate 15,136,151 downwards.
ACTTCCATTGGCAAATTCATGTATATAAAATAAACCAAATATCTTTTTAAACAAAATATGATATTATGTCATGAAGTCTGTACATTAACATACACTGAGATATATACCGGATACTAAAGCTGCATTACTACACTGAAACTCATACTAACACTTACATAAGAAAAGAGAGAACGCATGTGAATATGATGATAGCATAATTAAATAAGATTGAATAATAAATTTTGAGTTGAAGAGCACATGGAGAAGTTCCCACCGTGACATCACGTATGACAGAATTGTACATGGAAGGATCTCATTAGTGATCTCATTTTTGTGTCTGATTTATCTCAAATTTAAAGGGTCACTAAAATAAAAAAATAATTGCCCATTTTTCGTAGGAAGGTGTCATCAGGAGCCAAAAAATATCCATCACACAATTTTTTATGCATTCAGTCATATTTTGTAATCATTTGAAAAGTATATTTTTGCTGATTTACACAGTCATAAGCCCCGCCCCTAAAAAAACCCATCGAAGCGACATCGTGATCACGTGATCTGTGACGCATGAAAAGTAAGGGAAAATATTCCACTAACCTATACCGTGCGCGCCCGGAGGCCCCCGGCAGGCCCAGCCCGGTGCCGAGCATGATATTCACCGCATCGACCATTTGCATTGCGTATTTTCGCGGTTTAATTCCTCACAATAACTTTGATTTTGGGACACAGTTTCATCAATAATGCCTAATCGGTGTATAGTTGCGGGCTGTAGCAAGACCCCTAAAGATGGTGTAAGCCTATATCATTTTCCTAAAGATGAAAATCTACGGAAATTGTGGGTCGCAAATGTAAAGCTCACGCAGGCAGAGTGGCAAGGGCCGGCCAAGTGAGTGGAGTACAATCTGCAGCGATCACTTTGCCGAAGATGATTTTGAGCATCCTGGCCTGTATTCCGAATTTGGCATGAAGAGAAGGATAAGCTAGCTAAAAGATTCAGCTATTCCAACGATCAGACTTGGAGTCAAGTCTTCTAATCTGTTTTTCAACGACAACAGCTGCAGCAGCTTCACCCGTAGACCGAAAATTCTGTCTCTCGCTCGTTAGCTAAGACGACCTAACGAACGAGAGACAGCATTTTCGGTCTACTTCACCCATAACTCCAGGGAGCTCCAACGCGTTGGAGCTCCCTGGAGTTACTTCACCCACGGCCCTTCACCGTATTCTGCGAGGGGTTCAAACATATAATATGGTCGAATTTCCCCTTGCCACTCGAGCTTCTTTGCCTTCGGGGTCTGATAAATCATCTGCCAGTAAATCAGAGTTCGTATCTGCATGGCTCAGAAAAGTCCTCCAACTCGGAATCGCGGGCACTTTTCCTCTCTCTAAAATTATAAGTTACTCGAATTCAGCCAAAATCTAAGTCAGTACTAATGTACTATGTAAAGCGAAGTAAAAAAAAAACCGTAAGTGAAATAAACAAAACAAAAGCGTTCACCAGTCGCTATGTACGAGGGGAACATAGTCACTGCCGTACTAAAGATGTGTAGGACATTGTACAATCATACAGACGCATAAAACGGCTGTGCACGCGTTTATGACCAATGCAAAACTTTCGTTCGGCAAGCTCAGATGGATGAGAACATTGTTCAAAAGAAAAGCTAAAAAACAAAACAAGAGCTGTATATTTGGGCAAAAGCGTTTTCTGATCTTGTAGAAAATATATTGCTAATGATTATTCACTCCTAAGGTTATATTGATTAATTTCCTATTTTCATAAATTGTCCGTTGAACAGAGGGGTCAAATACCGCATTCTGTGTACAATATTATATGCTGCAGCCTGCAGATCTTGTGCCTCTTACTTTTCATACGTCACTTGGGGGTTAGCCAATCAGCTCACGAGTTTTAAGGAACGGTCCCAAAACCTCTACTTTTTCCCCTTTTTCGCCAAAACGAGACATAATTTGGACAATCGATTGGCAGATTCGTGATTAGAAGGCAAAACTACATGGAAAGAGCACCCATTTTTTCTCTAATTTAGTCAACCTTTAAGACTAAATTTGCCTCTCTGAATTTTCTGCCTGCATCCAGGCTAACATTGTATGCACGGGCGGGCGTAGACACGCATAATTATCAATTGTTAGTGAGGGGGATGATCTATTCATCATCCACCACTAACAATAGAAAATGTGTTCGTATCTACGCCACTGATTGTATGGAACTTTAATTTCACTTTAAGCACGAGTGAGACTTTCAAGGGGCAACAGTTATATTTTCATTTCCAAAATGCCATTTTTAAAAGCTTTATGTAAAAGCTGCATGGAAAACATTATTAGCTGCCATAAATCTTTTTATTGAGGGGGGGGGGTGGCTGGGCTAGCCTTGACCGGAAGAATGACCCTCCAGATTTGAACAAATCTGAACACGATGAAGTCTGTTACATACCTTAAGGTTGATTGCATTGACCAGGGTTTGCGCTAGATCCTTGACCTTTGGATGAGGGTCTTGGGTCAAGAGAAGAATGACCCTCCAGATCTGAACAAAGACGTTGGAGGTCACCAAAGAGGAATTTGATGGCACTCTCTGCATCTGAACAAACGCAAAGACAATAGATATAATATTATTCTAAACTTTACACAGCAAACAAGTTTATATCCGTGCATCACAGATAAGATTTCATTGGATGATGTTGCAATCATGATTTGCATTTTCATTGCTCATCTTTATAAAATTAGAGTTTGATGGCACTGTTCCTCAAGCTGGGAATTTATCAGGTTATTACAGAATAATCATGAGTGACGAATAATTTGCTTTACTGTCACCTCTACAGCTTTCCACATGGAAGGTGGCATATTCTATGTGTGCAGCTTTAGAACCCTAGTTAGGAATGCAATTTTGAGACTTAAGACAATGGTTTGCAACTCACCACTTTGGCATTAGTACCTGGAATACCAAGGAAGTCCCCACTGCCTGGTGAAGAATTGCTACTTGATGGTGACCTTGCAATTGCGGAACCTGGGTCAAAGGTCAAAATTGCAAGTGTCAAATATGAGTTTCTTTTTTCTCCTACAGTAAAATGAAGGCATACTTCTAATGTACATGCAGTAATGAGAATATGGATCAACTATCTTTAGTATGGATAATGAAATGTGACAAAAATGCATTTCTGTCCTATTTCGTAACACTATGCTCTGTAGATCTTCGTAGCTGCAGATACTTGCGTGATAAAAGTTTATATGGTTGGATTTTGGTAATGAAGCCACAGAGGTACATGCAGCTCTTTGAAATGAATACAGGTATATTTGAAGGAGATACCAGTTTTTGTTGTGCAGAATTTTTTGAAAAGGTTCATAAAAGACAGTAAAACATCCCCACCGCAGTTGATGTCTATTTGGATTTTTTTTTCCATTCATCTAGAGCATTAATTGAAAAATGTCTACATTTCTACGACTATAACTAATATTTTGAGTAGAGGTGGTGATCGCATGCAACCTGGTTATAGTACAAATAAATATTGAAGCTACATGAATACATGTATTAAGGTCAAGCACTCAAGACTATTATTATAATAATCGTCATACTACTATAATATATGTGGTGATTAAACACAGTTAGAACATAACATGTCTACATACTGTACAGAACCAATAAAATTTTCTCCAGTATAATTTCATTAAAAGATAAGAAAATCCTGTAAGAACGAAAGTTCACAATGAAAAAAAAAATGTAGCATATTCACTGACATACAAAAATACTAAACTTTACAAGAATTAAGTGGATGTGCGCATGCAGCGAAAGCCGGGACTTTTGTAAATGATACCACTGTTCCCCACATTAATCTTGATCAGAAGCATACCTACAGCAAAAAGCAATTTCAAAACAAGAGGTATTTACATGTATGCAGCAGGGCAAGCTTTGTAACCGGCATGCAAATTAAAAGTACTATTCAACACATTCATTAGAAGTGAACATGGTTAAATTGTGAAAAATCTCTCTTCAAATGCTTCAAAAAGTACATTCGAACACTTTAAGCAAAAATATCACCATCTAATGTGTTTTAATAAAAACTTCTATCTCATGTGTATATTCATTTTCCATGTCTACTCAACATAGTAGATATACGTAAATGACTGTACATGCTATAAAATGTCACTTGACACTTGGTCAAAAATACTTCACTAATGGGGTGTTGCAAGAAAGTTGCAATCAATTGCAAATTGTATTAAAGCAAAATAGAACAACCATTCTGAATGGTTCAGGGTCTGCCCATTCAAGAAGATGCGCTTGCAACAATGATTTTGATTGGTCAGTACCGATCAGTTGCATCTTTCTTGCAACACCCCATAAGAGCTTGTATGTAATTGGTTATCTTTCGTTCAGATTGATTCTACATAATAGCTCATAAATGTTAAATATGTTTTAAGAAAAACTTATCTTCATTTTTCATGTCTACTCAACATAGTAGATATACATAAATGACCATCCATGCTATAAATGTCACTTGGTAACAAATGCTTCACTAAAAGCTTTTATGTGATCGATTCTACATAATAGCTCATAAATGTTAAATAGTACTTTTGAATCAGCATGTACCACACAATGGCAAACTACTAAGCTCAGCTGCAGACTACAGGCATGTTAATATACATCGAGAGCCAAGACCACATGCATTATTGTCTTCTTTTATGGCGGTTTACATCACAAGAAACTAGATGTTGTGTGAGAGAGTTAAACTGGATTTATATCAGATCAAATCAAAACAGCTGGGGAATATATCAAGGTGTTATCAGCAGCAGGGAAATTAAACAATTACTGTTTATCAAAGTAACATGAATGCAGATCGATACATGTAGCATATACCACTGACAGGTCAATGTTTCTTCTATTGTTGAGAATACAAAGAACAGATAATGTGTAAATCAATAGTGGTATGGTAGGTATAAATATAAGCTCATTATGAAGCATTTATAAACAAGCTTTTTCACTATCACTGAAAAAAAGAGTTTATTAAAAGATTGAGGGGGTGTAGAATGCGGTGCCAGGTAAAAGAAACAGAAGATTATTAAAAAGATGGACGAATATGGAGGTACAGGAATTTAAAAAAAATAATGAACGAAAAAGAAAGAAAAGATAAACAACATACATGTATGAATTAAGAGGGAAAAATCTAAGCAAAGTAAGGACAGAAGCTGCTGAAACTAAGAAAATTTGATAAATAAAGATTGAAGACAAAGTATGTGAAGGAGAAAATGGGTGAAGGATGAAAAGGAAGACAGAGAGGAGGATATAAATGACATCAATAGAATAAAAACACCTTTTTTAATATAAAAGAGAGTTTGTATTCCCTCCCCCTTCCCCCCCCCCCCAAAAAAAAAAAGAAGAAATAATAATAAATAAATTTTTAAAAAATAGTAATTTTATGGTCAATGAAGATTATTTGTTAAAGTTGTCATAAATATGTCTGCCATGCACTCTAAAGGAAGAAGGAAATAAATAAAAATAAATAAGAGAAAATCAGCTCCAACTGAATATCAACAAATGAAGATGTCTTCAATTACAACTCTAATGAAATACATGAACAGACAAAATATTTCTTGTTTTTTGAATGAATAAAATGAAGTATATCTGGCAATCTGCAAAGGGATCACATATAAATGTAGCAATGATCAGCAAAATGCGTTCCTAATTTTGCAAGGGCATCCACTTTTCCAGAAAGGCCGTAAAAAAAATCTTCTAGGTAACAGAGTAAGTCATACAGCTCTTACTCTATGATACCATATGTCCTACAGACCTTGATATAAAGCATGACTAAGACAAAAAATACATGTAGATATATTTTGAAAAACAAGACAACAAACACATAAAAGTTAGAAGGAAAATATGAATAAGAAAGAATACTAAAAAGGGAAGAAACCTACATTTTAATAAAGCAGGTGTTAGAATTGATATGATTAATGACATGTATATTTTCAGATGCAGCCAAACCAGTGTATAAAACGAACACACAAAGGAAACAAAGAGATGGAGTTCCTATGTTCCGTATCTCAAAAAGGCATATTTGAATAACATTCAAGGGAAAGAGAGTAGCGATTTTTAGGATGTCGTGGTTGCTATAAAATCCCTAGTCATATTGTGACTTTTTATTTTATTATTGTATTTTTTTTGGGGGGGGATGGGGGAGAGGCAAGGGAACAAAAACAGTGTGGAACAGTTTTGTCAAATCTCATTCAAATTCATTCTGATTCTAGAAAGTTCTTTCCTGTTCTCACAGACTTTTTAAGCGCAACATGCAGATCATCTCGACTCCCAGACTCGCAGACACTTTTGAAACGTTCAAAATCCTCCTTGCACTTTCGAGAATTAGGACAGATGCTAGATCTACATGGTTCTCATTCATTTTCTGAAACAAGGATAGGACATGTGACAAGGCGACGACCAAGATCTTTATGCTTTGCTAAATATAAACACCTTTAAGTGACTGGGGAGGAATGGACAGGATTGACTGTACCTCAAAATACCATTAGAATAATATTGCATTAGTCTAATGAAGGCTCAATAAGGAAAACTAGTGTAAAATCAGAAACTTCGCAACATGAAACTTCAGCCAATCATTAACAGCGGCCATTTTTGCAGACAGAAACTTTCGCAAATTGCATATTTATTACTGATTCAGTAGTTTTGCAGCATGCAAATTTTGAGAATCTGGATTACTCAAGAAATGAAAGCAAAGTTTCTGATTTCACAGTCAGCTAGCCCAGCTACTGGGTGATGAGTGGTCTCGTCCAAGCATGCTTTGAAATTAAAAAAAAATGGCAAAATATGATGTTAATGTGATATATGATGTATAATTAGAAATTAAAATCAGAAAATAAATGTATGAAATAAAAATGAGTACATGAGATGTCAATATGATGTATGACGCATAAAGATATTGAAATCAGATATTAAAATGAAATAAATAAGGGAAAGGGAAAGGTTTAGGGAATATACTATATGACAAAAGCTATCCAATGAAATGGACAAGGACCGGGTGATACCATTGAGGTGCTGGAGGTTGTTCCCGCTGGATGTTCGGGGGAGGACGGAGATGGACTTCCGGCTGCCGGAGTTCATGACTGCCACCGAGGCGCGGCGGTATTGGTCTGAAATTGGGGGGAGGCCAGATCCAGCTTGTGAAACTCATTTTTATAGGATCAGCGGCATGTTCTTGTTTACATACATGTATGATTGCTATGAAAATCCACCCTTTTCGATTCCATTCAATCCAATGCCTTTTATTAACCATAATAATCACTGGAAATTTGTTTTCGTTTATAAATACAAAGATAAATAAGTTTTCCCTGCAAACCATGTTGAATTGCTCCAAATGAAGTATCTATCATTGATTATAAATATATTATATATCAAAGTATTTCCCTTAGGCATGTGTCTTAAACCACTGACTTTTGAATTATTTTATTCACCTACAATATACAGGAAGCACTCAGTTCAATAGGCAATGGCATACAAAAAATCTAATGGCTCCTTAGAGATATTTTTATTTGGAGCTTGTTTTCTTTTGTCTAAAAGTAGGATAATATAAAATCATTAGCTTTCTCAATCCAGTTATCACAATCCAATGTTACCCAATTGCTTCATTCTATTCATAAAATAAGGGAATCAATGGAATAATTCAGACCACAAGTTCAGTTTTCACAGCATACAGAAAGCAAAAAACAAAAGAGTATAAGTCTTTCTTCTATTAAAACTATCCTTACTATGTAAACTATAGAGCAATATTCGTTGATACTTCAGTGAGACTTCACTGACTATGCTATTAAATTAGAGAAACATTAAGACCAATTTTTCACAAATAATCAACATAATATGCATTGTACCACAGAAAGAAAACTACCAAGATCACTGGTATATAAAAGATGAACTTGAAAATGGATAAGATAGATCTCAGATGAAAGTCAACAAAAATATGAAATATTACAGCTTTAAGCTGGAAGAGGAATACATGTAAAGTGTTAGATTGTGACATTTCGAAAATTATAACTGATGTGACAGAATTTCATGAGCTGGAAGAGAGAGACCATTATTAAAGAGGAAACATAATAAAATATGCCATTAATATCACACAATGAAATGAAGAGGTATTTGAAAAATATGTTAAAACAACAAGTACTGATATGAAATTATTATGTAGTTCAGTGATATCATACTATCAATATTTCTACACCAGTCTAAAACCACAACTAAGCTCTGAAAATGAAAAAAATATATATATTTGTGTGTGTGGGGGGGGGGGGGGGGGGGGGGGGGGGGGGGGGGAGGGGGACTCCTCACAAGTGGGCTGTCAGCTTTCATTCCAGTGTGAGTTTCACTCAAAACTAAATACAGGTCAAAACAAGCTTGACATTCATTTAATCATGCCAGGGATAGCTTCAAACTCATGCTTTTTCTTTTAATTCACAGTAAACAAACAACACTGCAACCAGGAGAGATACACTGTTGGACCACAAAAAGAATACTTATACAACAATGAGAAACAAGATAGATCATAATAACCACCACAGGTCTGTGGCAATCCAAAGGTATTCATAAATTTCTCCTCGCAAAAACTAATGATGAATGAAGGCCCTGTTCCTCTTTAAAATAAAAAAGGCTGCTTTAGCCATGCCATAATGCTATAATTTATACATGTATATTTTTGTTTGCCTTTTTAACTGGATTAAGTGACCTTTGACCAGCATCTAAAACTGACAAAGTTCAATGCCTTGATTTTTTATTTATTTAGTTATGTTATTTTTGGGTTGTCTAGTTAAGCATAAACTAAAATATACAAAAAGTATGTCATTCACACATAAAATAAGCACAAATATTGTCGCCAGTGCTTGGTATATCAACAGACTCAATGAGATAGAGATGGACATGCGGGACGCTTTACCGATAAGTTTGACTACTTGATGCATCGAAAGCTGTACATGCCACAGAAAATGAAACTAAAATGGATCTACAAGCTACATTGGATTTAAGTGTCCATCATACTCGATGTAGTTTTTTACTTTCATAATCATAGAGCAAACTAATTGTTTGATGTGCTCAGCTATGGTGGCTTTGATGAACATAGCGATTTTTCAGTCTAGTTACACTGAATTTTATGACCAACATGTGATAAACATGTTGGTCATACTTCCTATTTTAATAAAAGAAATCAGAACCGAAACCCAAGCCACAATTATGAGCTCAGCTATGGCGGCTTGAGTAAACATTCATAATTTTCTGTCTAGCTATGCTTAAACTGAAATCCACATCCTATCAAATGGATCTACAGCCTGCGGGGTTTAGATGTTGACCCAATTAGCTTTCTACTGCAGGAAAAAAAAAATCATAACTGAAAGCAAACCAAAATTGTGGAGGGGATAGGTGAATGTTTTCTGTCTAGATATGTACGACAACTAAAATCCATAACCTAAATATGATTTAAGTATCAATTCACAAACATTTAGCTTGTTTTCTACTAAAATCATAACTAAAAGCAAACCAAACTTGAGAACTCAACTAAGGGTGTTAGGTGAACATATTCTGTCTAGATATACTACAACTAAAATCCATATTGAGATTTAAGTATCAATCTACAAACATTTAGCTAGTTCTCTACTTGAAAGAAATCATAAATGAAAGCAAAAAAAATTTGTGATGTATTCAGCTATGGCAGCTGGGGTTAACTCTGATATTTTTCTGTCTAGCTACGCTTAAAACTGAAATAAACAACGTAAATGGATCTAAGACCTACACAGGATTTATGGATAGATCTAACTAGCTAGCTAGCGTTCTACTTCAAAGAAATCATAACTGAAAGAAAATCAAACCAAAATCTGTGATGTGTTCAGCTATGGCTGCTGGGGTGTACATTGATAATTCTGTGTGGATATTGATATCGAGAGTTTTATCTGTACCATTTGTATTGATTGAGTCATGGACCACTAGCCACCCACCAGACGTGACTGCTGCGCTCCGCGGCGCCAGGTTCTCGTCAGAGCTTTGCTCCTCGTCTAGCAGCTGACGAGCGATGGTGGCAAACTGGGTCTCCGACTGCTTGATCAGCTGGTAGAGCGCCACCACGAGTTCCTGTTGAGACATTGACAATATAATTTGATTGTTTATTAATCATTCATCCCAAGCCTAAAATGCATTTTACTATAAAATACTGGTAATTCATGGCACATTGCCTTTGGTATGAGATACAGGCAGTTCTGAATAATGGTTAGACCCAAGATATCATCTGCTCAGAGGGAAATGGCCATTACTTCAATTTCATTAACACAGCGTTTTATCTTCCTGGCTTTTAGCAGACGATATGGTCAATTGCAGTAAGAATATTTAATCTTGCCTGGACATTCACACAGTATTCATGGTCTGAAATGAGCTAATTAAAATATACCAAAAGTTATATTTTCCACTATCTGACTAAAGTTATCATTCAACATTGTCTTTTCACTCATCTGTATTGAATATAAGTTCCATCTCACACACTGCTTGCATAGTGCAGCATACACATTATAGTTGACGGTCATTCATGGTCTGTTTGTTAAATTCTGTCTCATCTCCTATTCATGAATCCTGCATCATTACTATACTATGAACATGTTAAACAATATCATTCCAAACCTCTTTGAACACTGAACTGCTAATGACATATCAGTCCATTCACCTGCCTAACTTTTACACTTCCATCACTGGCCACAGAAAGTATGATGCCTATACTATGGCCGATGGTCACTACATGGTCTGTTCTGTCTTATCTCCAATCATTTAATTGTCTAACTATATAACACCTTACTATTCTTGTACTTGCCTAACTGTACAACATCACCTTTTCTTTCACCAGTCCTTTTCAATATCTACTTGCATAAGTCACATCAGTCCACTAACCTGCCTAACTATTGCACTTCCATCACTGACCACAGACAGCAGTGTGACACCTACATTATGGTTGATCGTCATAGCATGGTCTGTCCTTTCTGTTCCGTTGCCTATGAAGGTACCCAAGGCTACCGTTGCTGCAGCCCTCACCTGATAAGAAGATGAAGAATGCTTATCAATCAAGAAATAGTGATAAGTTACATCATAATGTCGGGGCGAGAATGTACTTTTAGCACGGATTGCTCATACTAATGCATCGTACACAACATGTAACTGCCTAGTGAGATATCTGAGGTGCACTCTGCTTAACCTACCACTGAAATGGGGTCAATGGGTAACTTATATAGTTTCTCATGAGCGCTTTATCTGATGCTACACCACCTATGAAGATTGTGGTTGGTCTATAACCTGGCTATACAGAGAGCTGGCCACTGCCTAAGGAGTGGGTGAGGACATGTCAACCTCTACTCCTTATCTTCTTATATCCTCCCCCTTCCTTCCCCTTTTGGAAATTCAATGAATACCACACCCAACTAACCTCTGGAATGGGGTCACTCAGGAGCTTATACAGTTTCTCATGGGCACTGTCTCTGACGCCACACCACCTAGCAGCATTGTAGTTGGTCCATACCCTGGCTATACAGAGGGCTAGCCATTGCCTGAGGAGAGGGTGAGGGTCGTTCAACTGCTCCAAGCAGATTGCAATAACGTTACCTTGGAACGCTGCTTCCTGCTCAATGCAAAACAAAACATTTAAACCCACTGGATGTAATCTGATTTTGACAGAACACATAATTTCTAACAGATTCCAGTTAAAATTTTCTCTGACTTTAGCATTCAATGAGTTAGAGGAGGTATATTCTCCTTTCTACAATCCAAGAATGATATTGTCTTCAGAAATGTAGCACAAGGTCTGGTTTAAGACTACCACAACAGACGACTGAAACCGATACAACGGAGAACAAATAAATTACATAAATGTGTTGGTACCATTCTAACTTGCCAGGCATCAGAGCTGGAAGTAATACAGGCATTAAAAGCACATGAGTCATTACAATTATAACTTGTCTAAAGATCAAGTATAGCCCTAAAGAAATGAAAGCAACATATGTGATAAAAGTTCGGTATCATTTGCAGCAAAGTAAATATGCAGATAATCCACAAAATCTGCTTATGAAACTTATAAGGCTACTGCTATTATAATGTTGAATATAAAGAAAAGAAGAGCAGCTACAACAGAGCAAAGAATTTCTCATACCCCCCCCACCAACTAGTACATTAGTTGGTACATTAGTTATTCTAGCTCTCTACATTCCTGAAGTTGATGTTCTCACTCAGATTAAAGAAGGGGGGTGAGGGTAGTTTTACACCCTGCACACTCACAATAATACCAGGAACATTTGACTGAATAAGCATACAAAAAACTTATACAAACCCACAGTTGCATGTTATTATACAAGCCATTAGAAGAGGGAACACAGTGACCATTCAACAGAAATTTGATTGAGAACGAACCTGACCATTCTGGTAATCCTCCACAATCATAGCCAGAACAAAAGCAGCCATTGTCCTGTGTTCAGCCTGCAATAAGAGACAAATAATATCAAAATATGTTTATAAAACTGTCATATTCATTTTTGCAATCCATACTAATGAAGAGCTGTATCGACGGATAGATTCACTATAAACTGAACACATACTCTGGCAAAAGTTGCTCGGCATACAATCTAACTCCTCACTGAAAGCCTATATCAACACCATTGCTAACCCAAACTGTAACAGTAAACCTAACCTAAAACCCAATGGCCCGTATTCTGAACTCCGGTTTAACTCAAACCATGGTTTAAATCTGTGGTTTAACTATGGGTAGCCAAAAATGTCAAAACTTTGTTTACACTGTATGTTCCTTATGTTTACTGGATTCTGGTCTCATGCCTTAATGGTCAAGAAAACTATTGTACTTATCATTCCCAGACAGTTTTTAACAGCTTGAGTACCAAAAATGCTAATAATCTACTGTTAGAGATTTGTGTCACATTTGGCTGCCCATAGTTAAACCACACATTTAGACCATGGTTTAAGTTAAACCGGAGTTCAGAATACAGGCCAATGGCAACCAAAGCCCTAACCCTGTATCTTTGATGAAATAAAGCCTGGAGCAGTTGTTTCCAGAACAAATGTCAAATTGGCCAACTTCTAAACACATCGGCCCGAATTCACAAAGGAGGTTCGGTTTTTAAACCATGGTTTAAACCCCCTCCTGGGTTTTTTAAACGTACATGCGCACGGAATCCGATCCAATCATACATTTTCTTTGAGCGCGTGCATGGGCAATGTGCGCTTATTTATGCTTATTTTAGTACACTTACGGAGGTTTAAACCTTACCCATGGTTTAAACCTCCATTGTGAATTCGGGCCATAAGCTTTGCAATATTTTCTGTATACCTGATATTTTTTTGTGGATTGATGATTAAACAAAGAATAATTATCAAAGAACTTGAGGTATACCAAAACACATTAGACTCGATGGAACTTTAATAAAACACATATTCTTAAAACAGGACCACAGTGACTGTAACATTGCGAAATGCCACATGATTGCTGATCATTTTTTTCTTTGTGAAATCTTTAAAACTTTCAATGATATTTCAGCTTACCACCATATATGGATCTGCAAGAACTGATAAAAAGTATTTGTGGCCCATGTCCTTCACGAGGTCAGCTTTACATGACTGGGGGAGGAATGAAACAAGGCAAGTATTGGATAAAAGAATCAAATTTAGAATAAGAAACAAAGTCACCTTTACAAAATGCATAAATATGAAAGAAATAATGAACAGCAAAAATGAGATGAGAAAATGGAAAATCAGAGAACATAACATGCATTTTGCTCTACCCTCAAGGATGGAGGCATTAACAACATATATTTATATTTCAAAGCAAATTTAAGCTACTATAAATGTGGAATATTTTGCAGTGTGGAAATTTTCACGCATTTTGCGCAGCATGAAATTTGTACGAAAATAAAAACACACAAATATTTTTGTTTATGTATTCTTTTGGCCATGAGTCTAGCACGTGGGGGAAATTAAATAAATGTGAAATTCACATTACCTGGCCGAGCGCGAAAATTAATCGCATGAAAATTTCCACTTTTACAGTAATGGGTTGCTAATGACAAGAGACTCAGAGATCACAAGATCCTGTAATGAGTTCTACAATCCTGCTTACCCTGTCCACTGCTAGGATCTTTGCCCAGATGAAGACGAGGAGTGGTCTCAGCTCTCTGGCAGAACTCTGAAGTAGCTTCAGGACATACGGGAAGATACCCACTGACAAGGCCTGCATATAGAGAACAAGATCAATTGTCTTTGAATGCAAAGCGGTCACATAGCTACATGGGTGGAGGGGGCATGGGATCATCTGCCTCCCCCCATCCCCCTCCCCTATCGAATGGCAAAAAGGAAAGAAAACAGAAAATTGAGAGAAAGAGAGCAATAAAGGAAGGAAGGGGGAAGGAGACGTGAAAAGAAGACAATAGGACTAACAATCGCAAACAAATGCTATTTGACTGGCACTGAAATTAAAATTCATCAAATTACAAACCTTCTTCGGTAGTGTTCAAACATAATATTGCATCATCTGACCCTCCAACCCCCATCAGTTAAGTGCAGGAAGATAATGATTACAACAATAAGTAGACAAATTGCATTATTTCACAATCTTGTGCCACACTACATATTCTGCATGATTATCTTTGAAAATGGACCCAGATATGTGGCTTGGAGCCTGATAGTACACTTACAAGACTGACAGCCCATGGCCCTAGGTCGAGGAATCGCCCCAACAGGTCTAGAGCTCGTGATCTATGCACCTGACTCAACAGCACCTGAGAAATATCAAATGACAAGATACATAGATATATCTGGAGGTTTGAAATATTGCATACCCAGTTTCATAAATTTTACAATCAGTTGCAACACATTGGACAGTTGGCTTCAGTATTTGTTCACGACATTACATATGGCCAATCCTCACTGTTCCACTCTTTTACTAAAACACAATAGGATTTTCTTGTGATGGCTATTTCATCTCTAAAGCCCTTACCCAGCCACATCTTCAGCTCTAACTAAACCCTCTCACCAACCCCACTGTTCTACATTATTTACCTAAAGCTCAATGACGAGTGTTTTTGAACCCACCCATACCCAGAAACACCTACAACTCTACTAGTACTTAAATCCTTTAGACCAGTCCTCCCCGTCTACATTTTTACCTGAAGCACGATGGGGAGTTGTTCTGGTGGCTCTCTCATCTCTGACCCCATACCGAGCCAAACCTGGAAGGCTGTGAGCTGCTCTGCAAAGAAGGGGCTATGTTTGTAGTCTGCCCCTTTGGCCAGGGCAGGGAGTTGAGACAGACAGGCATCCACTGCTAGGTCCCATGCTTGCCTGCAGGGAAGAGAATATGAAATTTGTTGGACTAGACATGACTGGTCTTGATTCATACGAAGATAAATTTTCACTCTCAAGAAATCGCAAACATTGATAAGCTCAGGAATTTTATTGCATCATACCTGATTCAGATTCAACAAGTTTAGAAGTTCATTACAAAGTGATATTTCCTGTACTGCAACTTACTTCACCATTATCCTAGAAGTTGTCATATATATTCATCACTTTATTTAACATTCAAATCAAACAAAGTAACAGAGATATGTGCAGTGAACAGAAAACAATATGAGTTGTGTTAATTGCTTTTCTTTAACACAACCTCACAACAATGATTTTCTTCCTCTTCTTTGTTATCCTCCGTTTACTATGCTTTAACTCAATATTTGTTCTTGCTCTTCCTCCATATCAGCCTACTTCCGATTAGTCCTATCATAACTATAATAATCATCATCATCATGTCCATTCTTCAAAGTTTTCATCCTCTTTATTCCCATCTCAATATTCATGAGGATTCTCCTCTCATACTTACTCACATTTATCATCATCTCCCCCTAATAATCATCACTATCATTATCACCACCATCATCAAAATATCCTTCTTCCCTGTTCTCATCTCAATTTTCCTTATTCTCCTCTCATTCTTCCTCAAAATTATCATCAAGCATCATCATCTTCATCATCACCATCATCATAATCAGCACCATCACCATCATCATGTTCATCATCATCATCACCACCACCATCATCATCATCATCATCATCATTTCTTACCACATAGGATGTTGGTATGTGGGTGGTAGTCTGGGACTGGACACCGGAGTGCAGTTGTATGTGCGTAGAATTCTCTCTGCCAGGAGGAAATTCCTGAATAGGCTAGCTACCAACAAGTCTTGCCTGAATAGTTTCTGGAATAGATCTGCTCTCAAATAAACAGAAATAAAATTCAACAAAATTTATTCACCATCTGATAATATGTATAGGTACTATTCAGTCTTTAGTAACAACATGATGAAAAGTTTAAACCAAAATGTTTAACTTACTATCAGAAATAAACATATAGTTTTGCCTTTTTGTGTCTAATAATTTATTTTCTTTACTAGTATTTGGAAAAAAGACTAATAAAAAGACTGGTTGAAGCATGGCAGAATACAGTATGAATTTCATTCACTTATTATACAAAATAGTTCATTGGAATGTATGAAAAGGTATCACAACCAGTTCAAATCTGACCAGGAAGCTATTTGCTGTTTACAGTCAACATCTATTCCACTAGCACACCCAAAAATCTTTTAATTGTGGCAAATATGGGGAGGATTAGGAGCACATGCCCCTATGCCCCCAAATATGCCTTGACTCAATACACCAGTGGGCTTCCCCCCCCCCCCCCACACTTTTTTAAGAACTTTTTTTTCCCTGACAGAGAATTTGGACGCATACTTATGCCCACTCCTCACACAAATAAAGAACCATTGGTATTAAACTTACCTCTAGGTAATACATTCCATGCTATAGTGTCTGTGATAGCAGTGAAGATCCAGTTGAGTTCACCAAGTGGTGTTCTCCTATCATTTAACCTTCCTGGAATCCTGCAGCAGAAAATAAGGACATGACATTGAAGGTACTAAAATTCTGACACAGAAGTAAAATTGGATTTTAAAAAAAAAATTCAATTTGGTTATTGTGGTCGAATAAGCATCACTGAAAGTTTTAAGAAAGAATATCAAAGTTTATATTAGTACAGGACAAATTAAATGCTCATTTTCAAAGAAGAATAAGAATTCTCTCTGTAGTGCAGTATGAATAACCCTAAAACTACACATATAGGGATCACCATAACTACAAGAAAGATTTCAAAAGAATTCATTACCATTGTTGCCACCTATAGAATCTTGCTTCCCATAACCTTAGGACTTTTTTTGGCTTAAAATGAACACTGAATGACTATATTAACCACTCACTTGTCTACAAGTTCTTGAGTGACTCCTGGCACCAAGTAGCTACTCCTTTGAAAACAAAACCTGTAGATGATACATTGTTTTGAATATCAAGCATAATACAAACAATGACAATTATATAGACATATATAATAGAGCATGTGCACGCGGGAAATTCACTGAAATGTTTTAAAAGCTTCGGAAAAGCTCCATATCAAATAAATCTTGTGATGAAACTGGTGGTGCAAATCAATAGAAGAAATAGTGAAACAAAGTTGATAATATCTGAACATCATAAACCATTGAAATAAGTAACAAAATTTACCGGGTGAGGCTGAATATTTCTATATTCATAGTAAACCAAAGAATATGACATTGTTCCCTCTACTATAAATGGTTAAATGTTCTCCTCGAGCAGTCTTTCTATACAGGTTTGATGTACAGTCAAACCTGCTCTGGGACTGACTACCTTATAGAAAGACTACCTGCACATAAAGACCACCTTTTCTGTCTCCCTTGAGTGGTCCTTGTACACAGGCTTTTGAATATATTTATCCTTACCATCAAAAGGTGATCTTGGCTAAAGACAAACTACACATATAGACCACCTGCTTAAAGATCGCATTTTGTGTCTCCCTTGGTGGGTCTTTCTATACAGGTTACATCCTTACCATCTCAAGGCAATCTTGATGGGTGTGGTGAGGCATGCTGTGAAGAGATCAGCAGGAAGCTCTGGATTCATAGGAAGGAGTTCATTGGAGCCGCATGCAGCCAGCTGAATGCAGTTCTTGGCAGGAGGAGGGAGGGGCATCTGGGTCCTGTTTATTGGGGTGGGGTTCATGTGTACCAGCTGGTGAAAAGTAAGTGGGAGAGGCAAAAGACAAAAGGTAATACATGTAGTTGAGCAGGGGTAGATAAGAGGGGGATTATTTGCAGCAACTTAGCTCATATGACTGGGTGAAACATATTTCAGTTTGTATTAGCTTTCTTGTGCACATGTAATTCAGTAAATGTTGGAGTTTCCCGAGCTAAAAGTAAGAAACTTTCAACTGATATTTTTCAACTGTCATCAAGAGCTATGTGTAGGCACCCTGGAATAATAACTATTGTAATAGCAATATGTAGAATAATCTAAATTTAATTTCAGTCACACATGCCAAGCTAGCACAATGAGAGTCAGTCCGTTAAGTTACAGAAAATGCACCAAGGGTCTGCTTTGTACGCACCTCTCTGTCCTGCTCCTTCTGTACTGAGAACTGCTCAAAGGATTCCAGTATAAGTCCTGCGTTGGAACAGTCATAAACAAAGATAGACGGGCTGCCCATCCACGTCTGAAGGTCATATACAGACAGAGGGATGTACTGGGTATAATTCTGTAAAGAGAGAGAAGGAATGTGCATAAGTGTGTGGCACATACATGCAGAAGTACAAAAGAACTGCTAGAGATTGGAAAAATCAGATTCTGTTTTTTTGTGGAACATTTCAGTGTTTAATGGGGTGTTGCAAGAAAGTTGCAATCAATTGCAAATTGTGAAGCAAATTAGAACAACCATTCTGAATGGTTCAGGGTCTGCCCATTCAAGAAGATGCGCTTGCAACAATGATTTTGATTGGTCAGTACCGATCAGTTGCAACTTGCAATCAATCGCAATTTTCTTGCAACACCCCATAAGACTGTCTGATCAACTGCAACCCATGGCATGATATGTAGTCATTGTACATAATACCAATCCTTTGATTGAAGGGTACATAATATATATCTGGGACTACATGTAAATGCTATTTGATAGGTCTTTTATACATGTCCATGCGCAATCCATGTTGGAGAAAACATCCCTTCAAGCAAATATCTATGATATGTGAGCTATATGAAGAATGTCTTCTCAGGAACCAAGACGGATGGATCTCTCGGGTCCTAGACATGATGAACAAATGTACAGAATTTGGAAGTACTTTAGAGTGGGGAAAACATTTAAGGGAATTACTCTTCTAGATTACAAAGATTTTGTTTTTTGCTGGAGCCTGGCATTCTAAAACGATGATGCAATCCTTTACTTAAGCAACTACAATTGCCGAACATACATGTACACTATTCCTACCTTGTTGAAAACCCAGACCTCCCCATTGGTGGTTGGTCTGGGCACCCCATGGCCATTGTAGTGGAATAAAACCCTCTCTTCCTTAGCATTACGTCTCAGGGATGTACAGAGCTTCTTCACCTCATCCACTGTAGGATCTAGGGTCTGTTTGTAACGAGCCTACAAGGTAGACAGAGAACAAGAAGTTGGATATATACAAAGTGAGAAAATTTAGTGAAAACTGATAAAAAACCGGTGCCACATTTACTTCATTGGAAATTCCATTCCATATATTTAACAGTCTATGCATCATTCTTTATCCTTTCCTATTTATGTTGAATGCACCAATCTCTGAGTACTAAGCAGATGCTGGGGACTGTTGGTGATGGTAAAAAAGTCTTTGATATTCTTAAAGAAAGGCTTAGAAATATAAAAGATTAGACAATTATCCCTGAACCTACGTGTATGCTGACTACAATTTTAAACACCTCAGATTCCACTTTTTGAAAAATGGGCAAAACGCCCATCAATATTCATTTTTAGATGCATGCAAGATCAGGGACCCGTTGCACAAAACTTGCGTTTAATCGCAACTCTTAAAAATCAAACGCAAGTCATTAATGCGCACTTCTGATTGGCTGAAAATAAAGTTGCGTTTCATTTTCCCCCCGAGTTGCGTTCAAACACAAGTTTTGTGCAACAGGCCCCAGTACGTGTAAAAACATTGTGCATTTAAGAGCACATTGTGATGCAACGACCACCAGTGTGAAGAAGCAGCACACATTTCAGATTAACTCTTACTGTGCCAAGGGGTTTACAAAGTTTTACCAAAATGTGATCAGTGCTTGCTTTTCAAATGTCTGCACTTCATTAACCATCTATTATTTCACAAAACATTGGGTATAAAACTTGTAGGAAATTTATTACCATTTCTTATGATACCAAACTTTATTGCTTTGCCTAACTTAGTGCATAAGAATTATTGAAAATTACATATAAGTTTCTTTTTTGTACATTATATTTTGGTATCTCATTTGTTTACTATTGTTTAATGTTGAAATAAGGTAATATCTTTTTTAAAAATCTGCAATTTTCTCTGAAAATTTCTTTGGTAGCAAATAATCATAATCATATATTTAGAGTGCTTGATTTATGTTCAAAATTTTGATATACTGTACGTTGACCACCATAATTGGTGACTGAAAATGACAAGTCTATTTGTCACATATACGTGCCATCGGCACTGAAAGAGTTAAAACCTCGAATGTACTCTGTTACTTACCCGAGGCTGCCATCTTTCATATTGCTTTTGTAAACTGGAGCCTATTGCCTCAAGAGCCTTGGACGGGCTAAGAGCTAGTGGGTCTATGGAAAGAGTGTGAATTGGGAAAATGAAACAAAATGCGATTTGTCTTGGGATTCTTGGGAAAGCGCTAATTGACAAACAAACATTTTGCTAAAAAGGTTAACCTCATAGGTGGTATAATGGGAAGTTATGTCAGGGTCATTCCATGAATTAAAATTATGTGATGTCCATGTAACGCTGGTATGAGATCACATGGAAGATGAAATCATCTTTTGAAAATTTTTATGCATAGCAGTGCCCAGCCAGAATCATTCCTGTTTCAGTTGGTTCTCTTTCAAAGCTTTGCTTAAAAACGCATTTCTTTTTTTACCACCGTTACATGGACATCAAAATTTATATAACATTTCATACAATTTTGGTCTGCCATATAGATTCACCATGAAGCTAGAGTACTTCTCAACATAAGTAGCTTTGCTTTTTACGCTGAACTCAATTTTAGCAAACATTTATACGGCTGATGAGACATACATGTAGTTTCTCACTTCTGGTATGTTGCAAAAATTGCCCCAACCTCCTGGAATGACCCATCAATCAATGTGAGGTTTTTTTTTTTAAAGATGCTACGATAAGCTAAAATTCATTTTTTTAAGAACAGTTACATGTATATCCTGTGCAATATAAAACACTTTCATTATTCTTTTACAGGAAGAATTGAAGTATAGTATCATTATCTGTTATAAAAAATTATGGTTGATGTGCAAATGTACATCTATAAATGTTTTATGATTTACAAATGGGACTTGAGAGTCAAAAGTTAAATGCAAATATTTGCTATTTTAGTTTTGTTGGTAGAAATTTTACAGTCCTCTTACAAGTTCAGCACACGTCTCTCAAACATGAAGTACATGTTTCATTTTCTAAACTTATTCACTAATGATTCTCACATGATAATACCCACTTAACATTTAACTAGAGGACATATCAAACTACATGTACATGTAATAGAAACTGATAGTGAATTGATCAATCACTAATACTTCCTGTTTCACAAACAATGATTGTAGGATATTAATATATGCTTGCACATTGAAATGTTGCTTTATTATTTATAGAGTAGACAGAATAGGTCTACTCTCTGTGCATATAGAGGGTAATGGAGAGGGAAGGGGAGGGGAGAGGAAGAGGAAGGGGAGGGGAGAGGAGAGAGAAATGATTCAGAAGGTGGGAAGGGAGGCATACATAAATATAGAGAGGATAATGGGTAAAAGAAACAGAGAGAGCAAAACACAGAAAGAAACAAGATGAATGCAACGGCATCTTCTACATGTATGCCTCCGCCTAAATTCAGTAGACGGCTCAAACTGTTCTTCAAATATTGTGATAACCAGAATAAAAACCCTCTAATTACATGTTAATTGACCTCTTTGACATTTGACCTTACACCTTATAACCTCAAAGTCTGAGCACTAACAGCACTTTATCTCCTCCTAGTCATGAATAGAAAATAGTTGAGATATGGTGATGACATAGGTAAAAAAACATTAATTTCACATAGTACACCTGTATAATGACCTCTATGACCTGTCACCTTCGACCTACAAAAATCTAATCAGTTTGTCTCACTATGGTGATGCATACTAGTTCCAAGTTTGAAGTTAATGGATCAAATGGTTCTTGAGATACCATGTTTACAAGGCTAAAACCTGCAATTTCAGAAATTGACCTATGACCTTTGACCTTTGACCTACATAGCCCCAAAATCTAATCAGATATTTTTCCTATGGTGATACATACTAGCACCAAGTTTGAAGTTCATACCTAAAATGGTTCTTGAGTTATTGCGAGAACGAGGCTAACACCTGAAATTTCAGAAATTGGCCTCTGTAACATTGACCTTTGACCTACATACACCCAAATCTAATCAGATTGTCTTCCTATGGTGATACATACTAGCACCAAGTTTGAAGTTCATACCTCATGTGGTTCTTGAGTTATCGCGAGAACGAGGCTAACACCTGAAATTTCAGAAATTTGCCTCTGTGACCTTGACCTTTGACCTACTTACACCCAAATCTAATTAGATTGTCTTCCTATGGACAATGGTGATATATACTAGCACCAAGTTTGAAGTTCATACCTCATATGGTTGTTGAGTCATCGTGAACGAGAAAGCAGGACGGACGAACGGACAACCCGGAAACATGCCTCCAGCACCACCTTCGGTGGGCGGAGGCATAAAAAAGTAAGAGAAAGAGAGGGGAGGGAGAGACAGAGAGAGAGGGAGAGAAGGGGGGGGGGGGAGAGAGAGGGAGAGAAGGGGGGGGGGGAGAGACAGAGGGACAGAGAATGTGAAGGAGAGAGAGGAATGAAATTATGTACCTATCCAGCATTCTAGCCTTGCACATGGCGAAGTTTTGACCGTATCAGGAGGGTCCACTCCCACATTGAGACATATCACAAGAGCTACACTGACTGTCTTCATCTGTGAAGGCATTCAGATGGAGAAGAACAAGATGTGACAGATTAAAATATAAAATAAGGAATCCATAACATATAAATAAAATATAGCTCCTGAGTGCATTAAATGAAATCATCCCATGCGGGATTGTGCGTATTACTGCGTACCTTCAGAGCTTTCTGAAGCCTACGTTGCATAGAGGGGTAGATTTTGGACTGCCGCATTCTTTACAGAGTATGGTAATTTATTCTGATGGATGGATGGATTACATAAAAATTATATATCATAAAATGAAGACATGTAAATCCCTGTTAATTGATCCATATATATTTGACATATTTATTTGTGGTGAATCCAGATACACCCCTTTTGTTTGCAATGCAGGCCCAAGAAAAAAAAAACACATGCAAAACTTTTCAGTATCATAAAATGTAGACATGTAAATCCCTGTTAATTGATCAAAATATATTAGACATATTCATTTGTGATGAATCCAGATACACCCCTTTTGTTTGCAATGCAGGCCCAAGAAGAAAAAAAAGAAACATGCAAAACTTTTCAGTGGCAGAGGGTGGGTAAGACACCAGGAAATAGCTTGAGAAATACATTTTTTTTTATTACCTGAAACTACAAACTTTATATGAGATAAACTTTGACCAAAGGAACCAATGATCATTAAGAAGTTTACATTATTATTATATTATGAGCAAAAACAAGTTTAGGAAAATACATCACTTTCACTTTTGTATTTCCGCTAGTCTCTACACAAACATACCATGCAAAAGTATCACCTGCAGTAATACTAAGCTTCATGATTTTAAAACCAACAAAAATCATATTTTCCTTTACCTTCTCCATAAATTCATGTTTTGAACGGTTCTCATTCATGTACATGCATAAAGGGTCATAAAGTAATCTGAAAATTGTTTCCTTTGATTCAGTAGTATTAAAGAGGTATTTTAATTGTAATAATTCTAAATGACCATGAGGTAAATGATTGCCCTAACCCTAACCTTACATGGATTAATAGTCAAATAAAGACACCCATGCAGGTGTAAATAAACCAATAAAGAACTAATTCTGTGCACTTTCAATTACATGTACATGTACAGTGTACTGACATGAAAATTAACGTCCCTTGACCAAATAAAAATGCTGAAATTCAGAATACCAGTAACCACCCATGGTTTGTCCATGTACAAAGATTAAACTTTGCAGTCTCGCAGACTGTACAATAAAAGTTTCAGTAACTTTAGGATACAGAGATTCAATACTACAAGTCAGCAATTATCATGACATGCTCAGGAAGTCATCAAGGTGTGGAGGAAGGAAAACAGGTCATATGTAAACAGAACACAATGGCGGGATGGATTTTGTTTCTAAATATGATCGTCTCTAATCTTCACATTGTGTTTCAGTCATGGGATACTGCACAGTTTCAGTGTGTAATACCTACCGTACATGTACATATACCTGCAAGATGATTAAAATACTGTTTGAGACCAGTTTCAAAAAGTACGATTGGACATATAATTCCAGATTCTAGATACAAAAAATGTATAGCTGTCATCAAATCAATATTAACATTTCACCCAAAATTACTGTAATAAAATCACTTATTACTTGCTTGGCAGGACTCTGGACACCAAATTTATTTGCTCCAATTTACATTGTTTCTTTATCTGTAACTGTTTTGATCAAAGGGCGGAATTTACGAAAATTGTGTTCAGTTTTTCTATAGTTTTTCTCATGTATTTTCACATACATGTAACTTACATGTATGTCTGTTGACAATCAGGCAAGTGATTTCTTTTACTTGGCCGTATGTCATGTTTGGTTGCCCTCTGACATTAGGGTCGCGTTATAATGTATGTATAGTCCAAATTATTATCATCATTATTATATTTTACTTACTGTAATCATTATCCTTAATATTATTATCATAAAATTTTATCATTATCATTATCATTATTATATTATCTTATTATTATTATTAATATTATTATTACTATTTTCATTATTATGATTATGATTATTATTATTAAAAGCATAACTGCGACTTAAGGCGAATCATAACAATGTGGTTTATTTTGTCACAATAGAAATTCGTCATTAAGGCGAAAGCAAACGTTGGTTAGTGCGAATCTGAACAACAGGCTGAGATAAAAGGATGCGCCTAATAATTAATGTCACAGGTTGACAAGTAAACTTATTATTATTATTATTATTACTACTATTATTATTATATTTCAGGGACATTTGTATTATTTGGCTTTGGTTCTCTTTGTCTTTCTCTCAGAGTAGAGAGAGCCACAGAGAGCCAAGTCCAAAAGTCAGATTGTTTACAAAAGGCTTGATGGTAAAATAGCCTGATCTCAGTGAGTTGGAGTAAAGTAGAGAATTTGTGAAAATGCTGTATCAAAAAGTTTGATTCACTTGGCTTAATAGATAACACACCTTGGCTTTGGAACTTTACTAATGAATCAGATGCAGCTCTTATTTAGCCATCATAGACGTGTCTCATTAATTAAGTAGTCTTTGTACTTAAACAATCAGTATCAAAGAGACTAAAGACAATGCCAAGTCAGACATCGATTCTCCCGAAGTCTCCTACTCTCTATAGAATTTACGAGTAAATAATTTCTTGGTACTACAAAATTTCAATATGGCACGAAAAAGGGACATGATAACGAAGCTTTTCGACCTGCACTCATCAGGTTATCACGCAGATATATATAACAAATTACTTGAAATCAACTATATTATACTTGATGAACCCGGACGCAACCCAGACGCAGTAATTTCAGAACAATCGCAAAGCTTGGATGAACTCCTTTTGTCTGCAGAGAAGGGGTTCGCGCGATTTAATGTAGGCGGCTTCCAGAAAGCGTAAATGCGCTGAGCTTCTGGCCCGTACATAACTGAGAACTGATCGTCGGCATAGCTTTGTGCGCAAGCTGGACTGTTCAGCAAGTGGAGACCAATCGCTGAATCGCATTTGGCTATCTTTGGTCTGTTAGCGTGCATTTCAGATTTGCAGGCACGGACGGGCTGCGTGCGCTGAATGGTTGTACGGTTCCGAATAGTCGAGGGGACGTGTTGTTTAATGCGATCAGCCAACCGCATTTACGCTTTCTGGAAGCCGCCTACATTCAATCACACGAACCCCTTCTGTGCAGACAAAAGGAGTTCGTCCAAGCTTTGTGATTGTTCTGAAATTACGGCGTCTGGGTTGCGTCCGGGTTCATCGAGTACAATATAGTTGATTTCAAGTAATTTGTTATATACCTGCGTGATAACCTGATGAGTGCAGGTCGAAAAGCTTCGTTATCATGTCCCTTTTTTGTGCCATATTGAAATTTACGAGTAGTAAAGAATAGAAGTTTAAACAATAAAAATAGTTTTTTTAAGGTAGACCTATATTCTTCATTAGGGTGCATTGCAACAAGCATTGTTCATTGTTCAGTCTCTTATTGGTCATGTTAGTACAGTGTCTAGAATGATATTTTTCGGGCAAGTACATAGATCTACATTAATGTTAATCCCTTGTTAAAACTTTGATATTTTTGGGGTCTCGACTTAGATTTTGAATGACCAAATGTCCCAAGCATCTCATCTGCTGGTGTCGAGCCCTGGTTAAACCATTACTGTTCTCTGAAATCATGAAATGTCATTAAAAAAAAATAACATGTCAATCATGATGATTTTGTAACTAGATCTAAGTTCTTTTTCATTTTAGACAGTTTCATTACTTTGAAATTTTCCTTGCCTTGACAGATATACATATAGGCCTAGGTCTCTAACTGTTAGTGTTACTTAGAGTTTATAGACCTAGACATGCTAGACGTCATAAGACCAAGAAAGAATATGATGTAAAATATTGTTAAGAGGGGTAACTACGTCTATGTAGGTCTACCACAACA
Source organism: Heliocidaris erythrogramma (assembly GCA_025617745.1). Lineage (NCBI taxonomy): Eukaryota > Metazoa > Echinodermata > Echinoidea > Camarodonta > Echinometridae > Heliocidaris > Heliocidaris erythrogramma. The sequence goes on along the minus strand of CM046857.1, from coordinate 15,109,112 downwards.
AAAACAAGACAAGGTCCTAACTAAGTAAAGTAACAAAACACCCTCATCCTGCTCATCTACAATTTTAGTCACGATCTGGATTCTGGTTTATTGTCAACATTTTTGCCACTCATCTGAAAGGCATTTCGTAAATATTACGAAGAAAGAAGAAGAAAAGAAGAAGAAAAGTAAAAGGCTATACCCGTTCTTTCATGCGCCATGTTTGTGTTTCTGTTTTGCTCCCTTCGATAGGGTCTGTGTGTCTTTTCTTCATGTAAGCCAGCGGCAGTTGCCAGTCACACAAATCGCTCTCCTCCGATTCCGTGATATCTTCATACATTTTGATGTTTGATGTCGATCCACAAAATAAGAAGCCTCAAAGAAGTTGTGACCGTCGAAAACTGTTGAAACGTTGCAAAACCGTTCTTCTGATTTGACAAACACGTAGCACAGACTTCGGTAAATGCTTGATTTCACTATTATTCAGTTGTAACTGCACACTTTCTGGATCAGACATGTGTCGCCATTTTCTTTCATTCATACACATCCATACAGCGTGAATTATGTGTATTTACGAATGACGTCATGAATACGCCCGGTCAAATGTTAGCATAAATATTATCCCGTTGTGACATTGTTGTCCGGGGGTCGGGGTTATTATAACGTATCAAAAAGAAAATCTTTCTACCCGAAGACTTTCCAGTGCGGGCAGTGCCCTCTCTGCCTCTCATAATGACAAAGTTCAAATGCGTTCTTATTTTTTCTCTTCTTTTGAAAATGGCATGTGTTTGCTTTTATATAGCTTATAGCTTCTGTTTTCTTTCGTTGTCAATACACAATCATAGTTATTCTGCGATTTTAGCGGCGGATCTAAGATCGGATGGCTTGGGGCGGGGGGGGGGGGGGGAGAGGGGCGGGGGAGGGGAGTGCATAGCTGTGCTTCTGATTATCCGTATTTCTTTTCAAGAACAAAATATATTTTTTAGTATAATCATGTTTAATTAAGAAAATACTATGGTTTGTGTTGGTCGATTGGCCATGCCGTGGATCTTGGCCATGCCGTGGATCTTGGCCATGAGAACAATCCGATCCGATAGAGATCGAAGTTGGAGAGAGAGAGAGAGGGAGAGGGAGAGATAGAGAGAGGGGGAGAGATAGAGAGAGGGGGAGAGACCGAGGTTTATTTGTATAGTGGGGGATCCAGAGAGAAGATCGAGGAGGATCGGAGGAGACTGGAAGTACATTTTTACCCGGCATTTTTATAAGGGCGAGAGACCCGAAAGGAAGGAAAAAGATATCCCGAATGTGAATATGACACAAAAATGATTCAGTAATCTTGTGGGTGCCCTTTGTTATGGTAGGATAATTTTACAGAATAATTTTAAATGTAGCTATAAGATTATTGTTTTGGTATGTGTGTATAAACTGTAACTGTATCTGTATTAATATAGGCTACATATACATGTATAACGAGAGCCAGAGCCTGATCAGCACCAGGTACCCAAAATATCGCAAGGTATTACACACACACACACCAAGAGGGGACATCTCCTTGCCAGGGGACATTCTTTTTCTTAGCATATACTGTACCGCTGTCAGTGCATGATCAAAGTAGCTGTCCAACTTATGATCTTCATATCACGTCAAGAAAATGATATGTCTTGATAAACTTTCAAAGGTCACCCATGCACGCATGGCATGAACAGATTATGCAGAACATGTAGGTTTGGGAGGAATACAAGTCGATTAATTGGGAGCAAAATATGCAATTCAAATATCTCAATGTCATAACTGTAAAGTGTAATGGAGCAGTCGTTCTGAAATCCATGTGCGTGTACATGTAGTTCTTCTTGTGCATGCATTGGAGTAGATGAAGTAGTGCTTTAAAAAAGAAAAACAACCGTCTTTATCTGAAGGAAATTTAATCAATTCTGAATATGTTGATCAATCGGAGTAATGTATCTTTTCTGAATATCTGAACAATGACTTTTCAAGAGCCGAAGTTTAAATATCTTATGAGGATTGAAAGTTTGGAGAGAGAATGCTTTGTTGAAGGGGCTGCATGGACACAGGCTGGCGAATGCTGCAGTTGGTTATCAGAATGGGATTAAGTAGACAAGGAATATGACAATATGACGGAAGAAAGAAAATGACAGATGACTCAGATGAGACAAAATACATGTACAATGTATATGAATAAGAATAGGATATGTGAATAAAAACAACAATGATGAAAAGGGGCAAATTCTCAACTGAAGATGAAGGCACTGACTCGGAGTAAGAGGGCGGAAATAAAATACCCATCAAAAGATCTTGCACATTCTTTATAAATAGGTTGCACATCATTTTCTTCATTTACCCAATTTCAAATACATGTACAGTACATGTACATGTGCATGCAGCAACAGCAGACATGCCAACTAGTACGATTTCCTCACCCAGTTTCGCTCCTATTACATTTGATAAGGGGGTACCAACATCTATAGATGTCTGGAATTAATTTGGAACACAACATTACCATAATGCATCGCACCTGTTGTTGTCCAGTGGCATTAACTATTTATGGCTCTGGGTTACAAGAACTGTTCTAATTTTTTGTCTGTGATACACAATGCCATACCCCCTTATCAACCGTAAAAGGTAAGGAATACGATTTTAGGTTGGCAGCACTGCAACAGTCTTTTTTTCTTGCTTCACTAACAATGTACACCTGCACTGAACATGTACATGTAAAGCAACATTTTTTTTCCTTGGATCACTCACACTGGACACCTGCACTAAACATACTTCTGCTAGCCCAGGGGTTAGTTTGCAGGCACAAACCCTGGTCAGTCGTAAAAGAGTTTATGCACTGTAAGACTATCATAGGCCATGTACTATAGCTGCTCCTGACACGACCAGTAGGTAGCTGGATTAGGCTCCTCTCAAGACAATGATTTTCTGATAAAGTGTCAAATTAGGGTCTGTGCTTGCAGACTATCCAGGGGTGGAGGACTGGGACTAAAAATCTGAGTGGGCATTTTCAGAACAACCTGCCCGAAGGGAAATTCCCTAAACCCCCCATGGTCAGTCTGCACCTGTATAGCACCTGATGCAGATGCTCTCTCTCTCCACTCATAAAATTACCATTTCATCTATCTTCCCCTCATGCTCGTTCCCAGCCTCTCACAATTCCCTCTAATGTGAAAAAAAACATATGCTGCAAGCAATGAACTATCTTCATAATGCAAACATGCACGTCTTTATCATGTACTCAGTGGTAAGGTACATGTACTGTATTACATCCACCTGTTAAAAGTTCCATGTACATGTAGATTTTAATGCAGATTGCATACATTATGTCAGACAAGCACTATTTGTACAAAACAATGTACGTATGTGCATTCTAAATTTCTAACTACATGTACATGTCATTTGACTAATTTGTTTTGATTTGATAACCTGCAACAGGTTAATGTAATAGTTTGTTCTTAGACAAATGTGTATTAACATAACTGCATTATGAATTTGGCAACTTTTGATTTCAGTCAACTTCTTCAAATCAAACACGGCAAACACATTGGCCTAATCGTGGAAGAAGTCCCCCCCCCCCTCCTCATTCAGTGTGTACGCAAACATTGGCGTGTTAGGTCCATCGAGGTGGAATAATGTCACCATAGCGTTGCTATGAATGTGAATGAGGGGCGACATATTTCATGATAATGCCAACACATTTATCCTCAGCACCCAAGGTCTCGTTCTCTCATGCACAAAAATCTCTCCATTTCTCTCATCTGAAACTTGTGCAAATCAACTGACCAACCTGCTTCATCTAATATAGGTAGAGGGCCTACTAAAACATGGGATAATTTACCTACTGAAATTTGAAGAGCAATTTCAGTCAGCAGACAAATATTTTGTTTAAAATTCTACACAGTTCAATGTAGCAAAATGCAACACATCTGTAAATTTGTGTAGCAATCGCACCCAAAATGCGTAGTAAATATCAATGCTATACCAGGTAAATTATTCCCTGTAAAAGGAAAATGAAGGGGGGGGGGGGCATCTTCCTAATTTCAGATGTTTCTGAAAAACATTTAATAGTCACATGACTATAATTTCATTAAGTTTCTTATGAGTTTCTATAACGAAAAAGAATTGAGGAACTGAGGATTCCTCAAGATCCGTTTTCAACCCCAGGGCACACCAGATTTACAAGAGCTTTCAGAGCAAAATCAGTCTCTGCTCTGGTGTGTACACCATCAATCATAGTGTGATGCAAACCCCGTGAAGCAAAACAAAATATGCATATCTTGTGGATGAAGCAGTTTGGATAACCTTACAGGCTCGTTACAGGTACAAGAGAAATCAAAGAAAGGAACATGAAAAAAATTATATGCAGAACCAGCAATATCTTTTATTTGCTCATAATTCCACATGCGATGTTGGTAAAACTTCTATCGGTAATGCCGACCATTCAGGTGTTTATACACCTTTCGGTCTGAGAGTGGTAAATGTTCGTAAGATAGCAGGATCTTATTGGCTGTGCTGATCTTGACATCACAGAGGAGAAGTTCTAGGCCTACATCTTAATCTTCATCTTCCTCATCACCGCCTCCACCTCCACCGGAGCCCTTCTTCATGTTCTGGCGCTTGACACGTCCAGGGCGTCCACCACCATATGGTGAGCGCAGGGAGAAGTCAATGTGCTTCTGAGAGTCCAGACGAACGATGTACGAGGGGATGTTCACCACTTGCTTGCGGACACTGCGGGAGGGTGACAAGAATTGGAAGAAAATTTTTGGTAAATAAGATGAGACGTTTTGAATAAATCAATGTGAAATAGACTGCAATAAAGACTGCAAGAAAGGTGAGAGAAATATAATTCAATAAGCACAACACTTTTGAAACATATTTTACATCTGTGTGCTTTTCATATTAAAAATGTGCATGCAATAAATACAACAGTGAACTTGTCATCAGTTATATATTTTTCAAAGAAGTATTTATTTGGGAAAAGGCAAACTGGGAAAAAAGCAATCGGAAGAACTATTCAATTACTAGTTCTATATTCACACTTGTTAAACGACTAAGACATTCATCTACATGTATATAATAATGGCATGGCAATCAGCTGGCATTGAAAGCATGTTGCAGGAAAGAAAAAGAATTTTTTTTTTGATGAACATAGATTGAAAATTTGTTTAAGTAGACGGGTATTTTCATGCATTTCAGTGCAGGCAATAGGGAGTTTTCGGATTTGTTGATGTGAAAGGCATCCTAGATCCTCCCAGCGACAATGGACTGCTTTGTGTTGACTGCATACAAAGTAGGTGAAGCGAGGTTCATGTTCTAGAGAAGACGGCATTACCATGTTTGATGCGTTCTTGAGCTGACTAGTGGACGTGGGAGAAGACAGAGGACTGGTGAGCCGTTCTTGCACAAAGCGCGGTATGCAGCTAACACAAAGCAGTCCATTGTAGCTGGGAGGATCTAGGATGGCGTTCAAGTCTACACATTTGAAAGCTCACTAATACGACTTTTAAGAGGACTTATCTACCTTCAGTGGACTCCTCTAAATATCCACCAGTCATTTGGAAAGACGTTAATCATGTCAAGCATGTCAAGCATGTCAAGTGGTCTTTCAAAGAATGGAAGTGCGTATCACTCTGTAGATTGTAATAAGGCATAGAGGTAGGCAAGCATCCTCCAGTGGCCTTTATGAAAACCAGTGACATCTTTATAACTTTGGGGCACTACACATCGATGCTGTTCCCTGAATCTCAAGCGTGTTATGGCGTGAGACAACATAAAGATGTCTCAGTGGCCATGCAAAATTAACACTTGAATGCTCATCTGGAATTACAATTGAATGCTCATCTGGAATTATAATTAAAAGCCATCACTATGAAGTTGTCTCAAATGTCATTAACAATGGAAGGATTACGGTGGTTATATCCAAGAAGCAAACTGTATAAAGTGGAACCTCATTATAAACAACACTGTTGTAACAAATTCTCATTACAAGGTAATTTTGCCGGTCCCACTTCTTTGTATTCTATTGTTTTAACAAGGTTCCATTGTATAACGTTTCTGTCTATCATTAATGAGTTTACCACACAAAAACAATCAGAGGAGATCATTTAGGTATGAATGAAAAAAAAAATTTAGCTGTTGAATTTGAAAAAGGGAACAGCTCCTTGTGTCTCATGACGTCAGTAATCGACAGACACATAACTCAGCTTTACTAGTAGCCCTAACAGGTATATATATGAGGAAATTTCAAAAAGTTGTGCAAATATAAAGGTTAGTATAGTATGTTTATGGCTGTGAAGCTGTGTATGTTTATATGAAAAAGAACCCCCCCCCCAATGTGATGCCCATAAGAGTAGGCACATTAACTTACCAGATGTGACACTTACCGGATGTGACGCTGACGGATGAGCACACGAGCATGATGGATGCTCTTCGCAAGCCCCAGCTTGAAGACTTGGGTCTGGAGGCGACGCTCCAAGAAATCTTCAATGCGCAGACCCAGCACGTAATCAAGCTTCATCTTGCCCTCATCCAGCACACCGATACGCACAAGACGACGCAACAAGGCGTTACCTGAGAAACAATGGGAATTCATATCGACAAAATGTTCATCAAGTTACAAAATGTATCTCACACTTCAATTTGGCACACATTGATGTGATGATAGACAATAGCGGCTACTCTCTCTTACCAAACTTACAGAGTTACAATTTTTTTATCCTCGGTACCAACAAGAGACATACATGTACAGTCAACCTCGCCTAAGTCGATCATCACGGGAATGAGTGAAATGCGTTGACATAGGCGATTTTCGACTTGTGCAGAAGTAAAAAAAAATCTGACTTATGCGTGTAACACAGGGACGCGGCGGTGCAAACTGTGGCCGGTGGGCCTGGCGGTTTGATCGATTGGGAGTTCTCATCACATAATGTACCATGATTTATATTGTGCCGACGTCAAGAAAATAAGAACATACTATACTGTAACTTTCATGTACTCAGTGTATTACTTCACACTCCTGTTACAAGTTGGACAATAAAAATAAAACCAGACACGTCCAGTGATTAATTTCAATGTATTAAATCCTCCCTTACATCCCTTTATATGCACATGGCTGTGAAGGCAATAAAACTGCATGCAGTGCATGCAGGTACCGCGTCCGTCCGGCTGCCCGTGCAATCATAACACATGACATTTTGTTCTTCACATGAGAGCACGAGAGTGCGCAAGAGAGGATGTGGAGATCGCACAAGCAAGTCTTCGCCGTGTGGCAGTTTCGACAATGATTGATTTCACATCGCTGTCCAGTTCGACTTGTGCGGTGTAAATTTTATGTTTTTTCATGGTATTGTTCTGAGAATTTGATCGATTTAGGCGAGTATTTGACCTACAAAAATCGACTTGTACAAAGGATTAGTGCACGTAAGTCTATGAGGATAAATTGGGACTTTTTATTTTCATTGACTCAAGAGACTATTCGACACATGCGACGTTTACTTAAGCGAGGTTGACTGTACATTAAACAGCTGAACTTGAGGCTTATTTATTCTGCCTTATGGTTTCAAACAAGAGCTAATCCTTCAACAAATCTGAAATATCATATTTACAAGAATGTTTAGTCAAAATTAGGCACAAAGATTTTTTGCTCAATTTGGGCTCAAAGTTGCAACAGGCCGCTTTCGGGAAAATTTTGACAACTCCCATGTCAGGGACATACTAGGGATAGGAAATGGAAACTACCCTGGGGCATGCCTGCAGAATGTGCATCTCACCTTCAAACAACCTCTTCTGGTCTTTCTCTTCCCTGGTCAGCAGCTCTCTGGCAGCCTTCCTGATTTTGGCCAGGGTGTACTTCACACGCCAAACCTCACGCTTGTTACGGAGTCCATACTCTCCAATGAGCTTCAACTCCTGGTCCAGACGTTCCTTCTCGAATGGACGACGGGGCGTCACATATGTTTTACTGCACACCACCTTTGGCATGTTGGTGGATTAGCCTGTGAATATGAGAGATAACATATTACAACACAAACAATGTCATGTCAGCAGATAACAGTAGGTGCCAATTTTTAAATTTTCAATCCATTACCAATATTTACAAATTTTCTAGACTCGAGAAATCAGTGAAAATCTGCTTCTTTTGAAACAGAAAGCTGGAAAGCAAACACAAATAAATATTGTAGAAAACATTCATCAAATTTAACCTCCAGATTACAACTGGAGTCATTGGACTTTGGTGTTCTGACATGGAAAATGAGGCATATACATATTTTGATAGTGTATTATACTTTTCTATTAATACATCAATAAAAAAACAAAAACAAAAATGACCCAGTAGATAGAAAGATATGGTCATTATTAAATTTTTGAAAAGTGTCAATTTTTGGCTGTATGCCTGTGGAATGCAGGGCATAACACAAAATGTATGGCAGATGGGGCTATAATGTTCGCTTTGAGTAAATTTCTGAATTATTCTATATAGATTTTACACCAAACAGTAGAGGTGCATGGCAGATATTGAAGATTGTTCCTATTTGGGCAACTATCTCTATTGTCAGAGACTTTTGTCATTTTTGGTAGTCTATTTGGGAGAGTCTTCCATTTAGGAGACCAATTTTCTTTGTTTGCATTTGCTGCAAAAGGGATTACCTCAGCTCAAAATGAAAATATAAGCAGATTTCTCATGAATAATTACCCCTTTTGACTGTCTACATTAAAAAAGTCAAGGTTTGTTGTTGTCATAACAAAACAAATAGGCTTCTGACCTCGGTGAGACAAAAATTTGGCAGTCTTAGAGAAACTGAGAAACTGGTTTGTTGTTGATGTTGCATCTTTTGTCCTTTTTGTAAGTCACCAATTTGGGAGACAGTATCCCACATGGGAAACGGTCTCCAAGATCTGCCATGGCCCATGCGCATCTACTGCCAAATTTGGGACAATTTGAAGGGGGAAACAAATTACGTGATTTGTCAGACATGGATTGACCCTTTCATTTAAACAACCAGAGAATTATAATTTCAATGCATTACTAATAAATTCTGAATTGAGTGCGCGCGCGCACACATGCGCACACACACACACTCATACATTACTTCAGCACACACAAAAAAATCACATCTTGAATGCACATACCTACACATAACCAATTCAATTTCTCGTTCAGTTTGAACTGTCCTGACTGTTCATTTCACTCACATGCCATGGTATGATAAAAAAAGATGGGCTATATCGTGGAATAGGTCTCCGCTCATTCAGTGTGTACGCACACACTTGCATGTTTGGTCTATGGGAGTCTGGGACTGGGAGTGGAATGCCATCTCCCACACTGACCATGTTGACATGACTGACGGATTGAACGGCAGCGAATGGACTGGTGACCTATTTTTCCACGATAATGCCAAAGGATGAAAACATAGGCATGCAAAGTCATGAAAGTTCATAACTCACAATGATATATGTAAACATTTCCACAGAACGTCACACTCTCCCAATCCCCCCCCCCCCCCCCCCCCCCCCCATCTCACTTTCTTCATTCACTCCGGCCTGGAGTGGCGCACTAGCCACGTGGTCATACCCTCAACACTACTGCAAGTCTCGTTCCTTTATGGTAGGCTTCGTCATTCAAAATTTCGAATTGAGCAAGAATATGAAATAGTATTCACAATGGGTTCATACATACCCAGTTTAGGCAAAACAACCTTTAAAACGTCGGAATGTATTATTTTCAGGCAAAAAAGGAACTTTGAACGTACTTTCTTAGTAACTACTTTACCAACTCTCCGAGTGGCAGGGATATGTAGACATTCGAGGCAAAACATCGCGCTGCGCTGCTCGCGGCGCGCGAAGACACCGCACGAAGAGCGCATACGCGCACCGCTAGTGTACAATGCGCTAGTCTTTGAATAAGACTTCAATGCCGGCAATTTTTTGCATGTATTATTATACTGCAGTCTTGCAATTACAGTGTGATAATTGCGATTCGGAACGGGTGCCGAGTGGAACTACGAGTTCAATTTTGCGCACGCACTTATCATTTGTGTTTGTACATTGCTTCATGTATGAACAAGGGTGGATTGTTTTTTTTTTTCCAGTGACACAAAGGTACTCTGACAAGGTACTCCGAGAGAACAAAAAGAGATATCTAGGTTAATGATCTCCCATTCTCCATATTTTATTGCTATCCAGCAATTTGAAATACTCTTCAGTAAAAAAAAAGGTAACATAGAGGCCTACCTATTTCGTAGTCATTTTTATAAATCATGATGAATACATCATTTATTTTTATGGGGAATGTACCGATATCCTACACGATTTTTACATTTTAGGAGAGCATTACTTTTAGTTTTGTCAGTGATTTTCACCTACAAATCAATGTTATAATCTATGAAAAATTGTATTATCAGAGTCCAAATTAGCTGGTGAAAATCGACAAAAACCATTCCTGAAACAAAGTCAGAATTCTGTCTATATTATATACATGTACATGTGTATGCAGGGCTGGCGGAACCGGGGGCCCGCTCCCCCCCCCCCCCCCCCACTTTTTTGCTCTGGTCATAGAAATCTGTATAAAAAAAATTTTTGTGCCCCCCCCCGATATTTTAATTTTTTTTTGACACGTTGCTATGGTGGTTGCCATGGTTACCTTTTTTTTAAGAGGCGTGTTTACAAAATTTATGTCTTGACTAGTGGCTAATGTGTCGCAACCACTTTTTTCGTGGAGATGTTTAACCAAAAATTTCCACCAAAATTTTCCCCTTTATTTGGGCCCCACCACTTTGAAAAACGTTCCGCCTGGCCTGATAAGTGATATAAATATATATATATACCTGGGGGTGGGAATTCTTTAGACATGAAATCATTCTTTGCAACATCAATGTTGGATAAATGCTGCAAAATGAATCTTGGACCCAACCCCCACCCCCATAAATACACATGTAAACAGAAATGTCAGCATAGGCAGGCGAGGATTGGGGAGGGGCGATAGGGGTGAGGGGCACATGCCCCCATTTTGCCAAAAAGTGTTTTGTGCATGCTCCCCCTTTTGAAGCCGGGTTTTTTTTTGTGGTCAGATAATTTGACAGATAATTTGTTGACCAGTTTGCTGAAAAATGCTGAGGACCCCCTTTTATTTTCTTTTTATAATCTGAGAAACTGAAGTGCCAGAAAAAGCTAAATGCTTAGAATTTTTTTGTCAGTTAAATGTGTCCATCCCCCTTCACTGAATCCTCCATCCGCCCCTGACTATACTTTCTCTCATGTCTTATTTTCACCTAAAATATTTTCTACATAAATGAATTATTTGTTTGTGATTTCTGACAAAATGCACATGAAAACTACGTTATCCCAACAGTTTTAACTGTTTTATATTTTTTTCTTCCTTGTGCATGCATTTCTTTTTTTTTTTTTTGAGCATGCAGGTATGAAAAGAACCATCCAAAGAACCCCTTCTTCAAGGAATCAAAATGTAGACTCCAGAGATACAAGCTACCTGATTCCATACGACTTAACGTTAAGGATGCTCCTGCCTGTCATCCCCTCCACTTAGCAGACTCCTATACATGTACTTCACACATCTGGGCTGGGATAAGCTTCAGTTTGTGTTCCACAAAGTTGCCATTGAGCCTGACTTAACTTTGCTATCAATTTTTCACATAATGAACCTTCGTTAAATTTAGTAAAAAGGTCGAAGTATGGCTTTCGGTATTGGAGTGATATTTTTGTAATGCAACCTTCAACAATATCTCTTGAGACATGTATCTTTAGTGAATATAATACATGCTTGTTCCATGTAATTCTATATAATTTTGCACCAGAGCATCAAAAGGATAGTGGTTACATGTTCATTGTCGAGGAAACTGTAATTAAAAAAATAACTTCATATTTGGTCATCACTGTGATTCAGGGCTCTCTATATAATAAGAAAATCCAGCACGCAAACCTACGGGCTTGTCTCGAATGGGTGGGTTGCGGGAGCGGGATGGGAGCGGGAACAGGCCCACCCTTTCGAGACAAGCCCCCCCCCCCCCCCCCCGGTTATCTCGAATGGACGCGTTCCCAGCGAGAAGTTCAATGAACACGCCACTTCGAGACAACCGGGGGCTTTCCTCGAATGTGTGTGTTGAGTAGACTTTTGTAACAGACGTTTTAGAATTTTTTTGAAAGATGTACTCTTGCTAGTTTTTTTGTTTTTCTTTTGTCTAAGATGTAGAAAATATAATAAAACAGTATCTAAAAAAAGCTTTTGACAAGGAAATCATTATTTGTGCAAAATAAATAGGAGAATTGAATAATTATGCATTAAACCACACGGGGAAGAAAGGGCAAGTGGCGTAGCTAGCATTTTTTATTTTTTTGGCGTGACCTGTTAAATATTGTGAAATTGTGTTACAGACATGTGCTGACATAAGCCAAGGTGTGTGAAACACCTTTTAATGCCACTATCATTCTATCAATAGCCACTATCAAAAGTCAAAACTCATATCAAAAGGTCGTTTCTCCCCGGCCCCCCAACTTCCCATACAAGGGGTAGGCCTATGTTCGTAACTCCTTTTCAAAAGTGACCCCCTATCCCGGAGAAGTCGGAATTTGTTTTACCCCCCTATCCCGGGGAATCTTCTGAGATATTGGACCCCCTATCTAGGCAATTTAGGAAATTAACCCCCCCCCCCCCCCACCTATCCCAGGGGAGGAAACCACCAGAGTCTGCGAAAGGGTGTGCCCGTTCCCGCTCCCATCCTGCTCCCGCAACCCACCCATTCGAGACAAACCAACCTACGCGAACATTAGGGACTTTTAGAATTGCACGTCCACTTAGTCCACTGGTACGCAAGGACATCATTCATTGTGAATGGGCTTTTGCTAAACAGTCGGGTAACGTCGCGTCGCGTTGGTAGAAATTTTCGAACATTTTTCAGGAAGGTGTCTTCAAGGGGACAAATTGAAAGATCTCAGTGTAGATCTGTGGAATGGCTGTTAAATTTATGTAATTTCTGATAGAACCTTGAAGATAAATGTGAGAAATGAATTATCAAATTAATGTTTTATGATTATAAATGCATTTTCTGTTGATTTTGAATAAATTACAATAAATTTGCATAATTGATGAATTTCATGATTTTGTGTAGAAGTTTGGAAGCCCCCACTCGGCCCTATCAGATAAAACAATCAGAATCAAAATCGGCCAAGAAATGACGGAGAAGTAGCATTTTCTAACTTTTTGAGCACACACGGACGGACGGACTGACAGAGGGACGGACGGACGGACACACACGAACGGAGTTCGTTTCATAGTCCCCTCGCGAACTTCCTTTTCTTTTTCTTTTCTTTTTTTTTTTTGCTGCTAAAAAAAGATACCATACATAAAATTCCTGGAAAATGTTCGAAAATTTCTACCAACGCGACGCGACGTTACCCGACTGTTTAGCAAAAGCCGAATGGAATGTACTTTGAAGCTACGTATAACAGATATCCCCTAGATGAATGTCTGTGAAGAATTCTGCTACAGTCATGAAAAACGAATTATCGCTGCCCTCATACATAATTTCCAATTCTCCATCCTTTGAGCTGGTCGCTCTCCCATTGTACCATTGTTCTCTTCCATCGTCGTTCCATTTATGAGCAAACGGTCTGTTGATAACTTGTTCAGGATTTTTCACATCTGTAAACTCGTTGGCTATGGGTCCTGAAACACTGAAGAGGATGTCTTTTAACTCTTCAACAGAGCATTTAGATAGAGCATGTTTACCTATGTCTTGACCAAGAATCTTTTTCCTGAAATTAATTTGATTCTTCAAAATGTTGGTCACCCTTGTCTTGGACAGTTTGCTGAGAAGTAACTCGCTTTCTCTCCTATCTTCAAATAATCCATCTTTCAGAACAGTCTCAATCAGTTCTTCAATCTTATTTCTCTCCTTTTCTGCCTTTTCTGAGAGCTTCTGTTGCTTTTCTCTCACTCTCTGCTGCACTCTCTCAAGGTGCATCCCTTTCTTTTCTTTTTCTTTCTTTCGCTCAGACACTCCTTCCCTAATAGCACTGCAAATTAAACTCCTCCTCCTTGCATCAGGTAAACTCTTCAGCCACACTCCAGTGTCATTGGCCTTAAACATAACCTTCGACTCAATCTTTCCTACCGAAATATTGCGAGCATGAAGCAAGTGAGCATCCAGGCGGGCAAAGTTGCGCTCCCCAGTGATGTTGTTGCTGCAACACGATGCAGCCTGCTCTCTGACCTCCTCGGATGCCTCCCAGAACTGTCCACCAGGCAACTGTGAAACTAGCTGGCGCCTTGCCACCTCTAGGATTGCCATCAGCATCGCTTTCAACGGTTCTCTCATGTCTTCATTGAACGGAGGTGAAATCAAGGAGTCAAATACTGCATCTCTTGATGGATCGGAGTGGAAGATTGTGTACCCATCACTCAGCATGGAGGGTGGATCTCCTGCCCACCTCTCTAACACCTGCACAGCAGAGAAGTACCGGTCATTCATCTCCAAGATGTTGTTCTCCTTGGATACAACCTCCATCCAAGGGCGGGTGACTAGATGTCCAACCAGGCCAAGACATCGAATATGGCAGATGTTTTCCTTGCTCCAAGCATTGACGAATGCCCTGTGTAAATCATTGCTTGGCTTGCTCACAGTTCGAAAATACTCGACGACCGATTCTCCAATGTGATACAACAAGGCAGCTGATGAAAAGAGGATATCAAATCGGTTACCTACCCATCTTTGCAATACCTTGTCATGTCCTTTTGCCTTGAGGAATGCCCGGAGATCTGTGCTATCCCCACAGCTTTCACTGTTGAAGATCTTACTACCGACCCGAATGAAAGCTTGAGCATTACACTCTCCACCTTTATTGAAAGGCATTTTACAACTTCGGTCTGGTATGACATCCATTTTCTTTAGCGCTTTGTTGGCTTCCTTTGCAAAGGTGTCCAACGGATGCATCGCACATCGAAATTTGTTCAGGCTGATGTTTCTTTGCTCCTCAAGCTTCTTATCGACAGATTCGTTGGTCACGCACCTGTCCGTCATGGTGTTTGTCACATCAGAGAGTAACTCGGGGGAGATTGCATCGCATACTTCTTCAATAGATGACACATACTCCCCGGCACTTCCCCCCACCTGCTGCGAGAAGCCCACCATGAAGGTCTTGTCCTTTGTTGCCAGCTCAACTTCTGCTAAGTGCCCAAGCCTACCTTTAGTGGTTCCATCATATTTGAGGGTAAGTTTATTTTTATCTTGGAGTGACTCACGAATTTGCAGCCTGGACAGTGTCTTCATCTCAGATCCCATGCGGTGCTGTGTGCTAGCTGATGGGAGGGTTCCAATTTGTTTTCTATGAAGGGTCTCAGTGACTGTCTGTATAGCTTCACTGGTTTTGTGTTCTGGAACACCAATGTCCTGTCATGGATATCGATAAACAAAACTAAATTTGTAATGGGACAAGGTCAAAGAAATATTACCTAAATTCATTTTGAATTAATTAGCGTATGAAATTGAAATTTAAAGTTGAAAAAATAAATCTGGGAGGCAGATGAGTTTTAGGCAAGAAGGGCCAAGTCTACTTCTGCAGCCATCTCTTGCTGGGGGGGGGGGGGGGGGGGGGGGGATTCAAGAGGGTTAAATTGATCTGTGTTTTATGTACAATATATGTTTGTGTACGATTATAGCTCTGTGGTTACAGGAGAGGGCTGATTTGATAACAAAAAAGTTTAATGGCTAAAATTATTTGCAATTTCTTACATGGATCGGTAAAGAATCTATAATTTTGGAGGGGTAAATTTTCACACTTAATGTTGTTCCAATATCCAATCTTAATCCAGGGTGAAGGATTGTGTTAATACTCCATCTCTCATGGTCCCATGGCAATATACTAGTTGGTTAACTAAAGAACAAACCTGTAGATAGAATGATGCTTCGCGTATTGCAGTATTGAACTGCCTCCCTTCTTTTGTTGGAATAGGGGCCTTTAGCTGTGAAATTTCATTTTGTAGATCGTCGATTGTATCAAGCAAATGAATTGTATCTTCGTTGGTAGATGAAGACATACATTTGGGAACAGTGCGATGTATCTTGGATGTTTTCCTCTGTAATCGAATACACTTCTGCCTATACTTCTCTGCTCTTTTCTCTGCCTTTTGTCTGGCCACCTTAAGCTTTCTGGCTTCAGCTGATGCCCTCCGGTATTCGTTTTGCCAGTGTAGTCTCCTCTCATTTTCTCGGCGAAATTTTCTTGGCCAATCTCTTGTCCCTCCCTTACTTCTAAGAATTGCCGTTAGTTCTCTGACCCTTCGTCTTGTTCTGGTCAACTTGTCACACATTACCTTGGTGGAGGCATCATAGGACTCACTCAACTTCTGTACCTTATCCTGATGAGCAGACTTCTCATCTTCACAGACTTGCAGGAGGCGCTTACAGTTTTCACATTCATCTTTATCAGATAAAGGATTCGGAGGGGTCGATGACGTAGCAGGAATGGGGAAGGGCTCCGCAAGGAAAGATGAAATTTTTTCAGTCGTCCCAGGTCTACCTGTGCTCTTTTTCATGGACCGGTGTTTGCCATTCAGTCGCTCCAGCTGACGAATTAGAGTTCGCTCTTTCACACCCCAAATGCTTGCTACATCCTGAAGAACTCCTCTGTCATTGTTGAACACTTCCAACATTACTCCTATGGAGACATTTGTTTCCTTTATGGTGGCTAGAAGTCTCCCTGATGTGATGCCACTAGAAGCCATTTTCCTGTTAGATAAAATAATTCTGTTTTCACACAAACTTATGTGTAATATACCCTGGTTAATGGAAATCATATTCCAAATAAAGAAAATAAAATGAAAAGAAAACTTTATACAAATGCACATACAGTAAGACAAAATACAGAAAAGACAAAATACACACAAGAACAAGTACACACATAAGTACATGTACAGTGAACAGTCAAACAATGAGCTTAAATCTTTTGTTTCTTTCGTGATTTTTTACTTGTAGTGTAGGAGAGTAGGTCTGGCCAAGATCAGGAGCACAAACCACCATGACAAAAGGAAGCCGAGATGTTGAACAGCCACTTGTCAGATGTAACTTTTGCTCTGGTGATATCTCTGAATTTTTTTTAAAGCCTGTCTAAAGCTTTGGCAAATGGTCAATAATGGGAATTATACAGGTGGAGTGTATCTAATATTTCAATCTAAAAAAAGTGTAGAGGCCATTGAATCATTTTCAACCATTGGTTCCTGGTGAAAATTTTAATTTGATTTTTTAATATCTCGCGCGCTCTCTTGGTCGTGTTTCTGTTTTAATTTAAAAGGTCCCTCTGGCTTTGAACACTAATATTTCATATTTAGTGATTGAATATCTGAAACCTACAGGCAATATCCTGAAATTTTCAACCCATTCCATGCTCAAAAAGAAAACATGCGTCGATAAATGATTTTGATCGAACACCCGATCAAAATTAAATTTAATGTAAAATCGCAAAATTTAACCAATATAACAAATTTTTATTTTATATCCTCCACATCATAACTGTTTTGGGCTATAGTCATTCATGTAATTTAGTAATGACTTGGAATGGTGGGATGCAATTTGGGGGGGAATGTACCAAAACTTAAATAGGCTTTAAAATTAACCAGAGTAATTGTCACAAAAGCATTTCTTGCAGAATTGTCTGCTGGTAGTTCAGGTCTTAGCTGTGCATCCATAATTCAATCCAGTATTCTTGGCATGAAACAGTTTTGAAATTCCTGAGAAAACGAAATGAAGAAAGATTAAAAAATCTGTTAGAAACTTTGAATATTTCTGAAATTTTCACTGAATATAATTTATGAATAGAAAATTACTTCAGTTTTGACAGAAGAAAAAGAGCCGTAGTAAAAGTTGAAGAAATTATTCTAGCATAATTTTCTGACTAGAAGCAGAGAAAAAATATAACGTCTGAATTATTTGTTCTGAAAAGTTCTCTCATGATCAATCATTAAGAAACAGGTGAAAAGGGAATTCCCTTGACATTGTAGAACTGTCTTTGAATTGAAATTCATCAAGTTACATTTGCATTTTTTCAAAGTTTATTGATTAATTATATTTTTATCTCATGTATTTGAAAGTAAAGAATAAATAAATCATAGTAAGACATACAGTACAAGGCAAATTAATTTAAACAGTACACAAAAATAAAAATAAAATTAACTGTAAATATACTTTACAAGTGTCAAAATTAAGTTTAGTACCATAATCATAAAATAATTTATGCAAATACACAGAATTTGCAAGATGTAATATTGAAGTAAAAATTAATAACACTCCCAACATTTAGATGTATTTTTATTTTTAATTTAGTTGAAGAAATAAATTTTAAATATCACCTCCACATACCCCCCCCCCCCTCCCCCGCCTACCCTACCGCCTACCCTACCGCCTACCCCCTCACTCCCACACTCACTCCCCCAGCTCCAGTCCAATCAATCTTCAATCTCAAGTCCAACTTTCCAACCTGGCCAAAGTACAGCTGATTCTATGTAAAATACGTTAAGTCTTAAGAGACTCATTATAATTTAATCAACCTTTTATTTTTTAGTAATTTTAGAAATTCCAGACCAGTCTTAATTTTTGTCGATTCATTAGTTACATTGTTTTAATTCATAAAGAACGCTCACGAAGAGACTATTATTACACGCATTCACAGTGCATTGTCAATACGAATCATAAACTACACAAATTCCATAGCGACTCGCAGAGCAGCAACATTCGCGGGCTCGAGCTCCGGGTCGATCAGGCAGACGATTTTGCCGAAACTGGCCATTGCAAGCCCCATTTCGTGTATTGCAAGTGATATGTGCGGGTGGAAGCGGCCGCTCAAACTTGGTTTCAAAAATTCAAAAAACATTTCAATTTTGAAATAAAATAAGTTTTAAGACTGCCAAATGTTGCGCAATAAGGAATAAGTATAGAATATGACGAGCTTGACAAGAAAAACGGCGAAATTTTGACTTACCTCGGTCGAAAAGTGGTGATATGAAGGCCTAGGGGGTGAGTATCAGGAAAGTCAGGAAAGTTCGCACGAACTGGAAGTAGTTTAGGTTAATGATATGTGAAAATCTTGGCAGAAGACCGAATCACTTTTGAAAGATAATGATATCAATCCACCCTTGTCAAAACCATGATAGCGAGCAAGCGTGAAAACTGCAGTATCGCCTTACATACAAAACAATGTACGTGCGCGAGAGCGCCATCTAGTGCCTGATGACGATACCTATTTATGGGGAAAATCGAGCGTAGAAATACTGCAATATTTCATTGACATTGGGGATGGCTAAATCAAACCTATATATCCTATCTTAATCTATATATCATGAAATATCATTAACATCATAGTTCAATAATCAAAACATTTCAGAATATGAGAAATTAGGGGAACATTTCGGCTTTCTCAAATACCAACCTCTTGTGAGGATTACGTAGAGAAAAAGGAAGAGAAGAGATCGATTACCGTATATCGATTCCATCTGTAGCATTTTCACCAGTCGTTCATTAAAATGGTTTTACGATTTGTGTCTAAAATTTAAGACGAAAAGCCAATCGCACACAAAAAATTAGTAAATTATTGCTCTAAAAATCATTATGATGTGTGATATGTTCTATTAACATTTTTATTTGAAAAAAATATATATTAAAATCCACACAATGTCGTGACTGCTGGTCATGCCTTGGCGGATGAATATAAGATTCAGATACAGAATGAATATCGTTGGATTTGTTCCATTCATATCAATTGGGGTTTTTTTCAAATAATTACATAGGAAACATAAATAGTAAAATGATAATGGCTACTGATCATAAGTAAACATATGTTTTTAGGAATGATGACGCGGGTTATGTTTCCTGCGCTTCATACATTACATGTAGCTCTATAATAGGCGACTATCTGTTCAGAACCTATGTGTGTGTGTGTGTGTGTAATTGGGTTTTTACAGACGTGTATCAATCAGATATGATTATTTACGTCTGGGACCGACCTTTAACGTCACCATCCGAAAGACGTGACTCAGTCTCGAACCTGGGTCCGCTGAATCAGTTTGTAACTTCCACTGGTAGCTGGATTACAGGCGCACGCCACAACGCCCAGTTTATGGTTCAGAATAATGCTTAGTTTTGTGCCCCAGGCTCTTATAAATTATGATTCACGATAATATATAAAGTTTTTACAGAGACATTTAAAGTAGAACGTTAATGATTTTAAATATTGGCTTAATACTTATTATTGCATAGATGGCATAAATTAAACAAGGTTATCCAAATTCAACGCTTGGAAACATTTGAAGTAATGATTATTATCAATTATAAAACGGTAAAATACAGCCCCCGATATAGCAGCTGAAGAGCTCCTCGAACGCTGCTGAGATATGTGACGACACACCCTGGACCAGTCCTGTCTAAGCAGACGATGTCCCATAACATCTTACACATTTTTCAGAGCCTATTTTGTCATCTCCTCTTCACTTATTTCTCTTCCTCCACTAGCGTCAGTCTTAATGTTAGTCTGTTGCCTCACTCTTAACTTCGTGTATGGTATTATTTTGATGAAAAATGCAGCGTTAAAAAAATAAAGGAATCAGTCACTTGTAAAGAAAATAAGACGCCATTGTATTTTCAGCTGCTTGCACTGGGGCATGTTCGGCGTTTCAAGAGGGAACGAATACCATGATCCTGCTATTATTCGGAGGGCTTTTCAATTTGAAAGTGGGGTTTATTTCATTGATCATTGACCCTTCTCCTATGTATTTACAATCAAACGGTTTTAGCTATCAGAATCAGTTTCACTTTCCCTTTATAATGGTGTGAAATAAGGTCATGTTTAAATACACCAAACTCTTTATAATTTGATAAATAATTGCATTGCAATTACGTTCATTCATTATAGGACGTCGTCTGCTTAAGCAGGATCGATCCCGAGTGTGACGACATCAAAACATCGCTATATTTCTGGCGAATCCTCGGATATTCCAGATGCTGAGAAGAGCTTTTATTTGTGTTGTTTTTATAATCACCAGATACGCAGTTGACATAAAACTTATAAGATTGCCATCTGTAAGCTTCCCAGTTTCTAGTGATACATTAATTGCCATATTTGTGATTTTCTTTGAATATCTACTTTAAAAACGCCCTTTTTAGTGGGCAAACACGCGACCGACCCAATTTTCACCTCTTAGAAAAGAACACTGATAGATGGAAAATTAGTTTCAAACTGTTCAGAGCAATCCCACCATAAATGAAAAGTGGAAACTTGCACTCCAAGGGAAATACGAGAAAAGTAGGTAACTCGTGTACCAACAAGTAAAAAGACACTTTTTCATGAGAGGTCGCACACGTGATCGACCTAATTGACCTCTGAAAGAAAATGATGTAGGCCCTACTCTCATTTAAAATTATTACCTATCATCCGTTAGGGGCACAGGCGTAGCCAGGGTTTTTCGGGAGGGGGGGCAGCCTGACGTGAAGGAAGTGACCGCATATCCAGGATTTCATTTCAGGGGGCGGTTGTGGGGCACGCAAAGCGTGCTTCAAAGGGGTGGGTGCAGGGAGGGGGGGGGGGGTCCCCCTCCCGCGCGAAGCGCGAAAGCTCTTACGGTTTACAGCAAATTTGAGAGAAAGATAACGGCTCGTAGCAAACATTTTTTTTTAAGCGGAAAGTTATAGTTCGATAGTTATAGCCCGGACTGCTTTTCAAGTATTTGGACGTAATACTGCAGTATGTAACATGCATGGGTGGGTGCAGGGAGGGGGAGTTTCCCCCTTCCCGCGCAACATGAGCGTGAAAGCTCTGACGTTTTAGCACCCTTTTTTTAGGCGGAATTTTAGTTCGACGCCCTGGCTGCTTTTCAGTTATTTTGGACGCAATACTGCACTGTATGTAACAGGGGTGGGTGCAGGGAGTTTCCCCCTTCCCGCGCGAAGCGCGAAAGCTCTGACGAGTTAGCAAATTGGAGAGAAAGATAACGGCTTGTAGCAAACAATTTTTTTAGGTGGAAAGTTATAGTTCGACGCCCGGACTGCTTTTCAGTTATGGACCCAACATTTTAGTTATGGACCCAACATTTCAGTTATATGGACCCAACATTTCAGTTATGTACCCAACATTTCACATGCGAGGGAGCGAAGCCAGTGGCGTATCTAGGGATTATGGCGCCCGGGGCAAACAATGAAGTTATGCGCCCCCCCCCTCCCAGTACCCAAAATTATCTACCTTATTGTACAAGCGAGGGAAATTTTGCATTTGACCACCGCAGTTGAGCGGTAGAGGAGCTCGAATTTAATACACTGATAAACGGTTTTCTATTCACTCACTTCTACAATCGGGAGCAGAACTAATGAAAACCCTATAGGCTTGAGAGAGAAATTCAGCAAGGCGACCTGAAGTTGAGATTTCTATCAAAAGTTGAAGCTTTACAAGTGCTGTTTTATGCACTTTATCCTATATTGGGAGCGCAATATTAGCAGGAGTCATATGAAACTTACATGATATAGCGAGTAAAGCAATTACACCTTTATTTTTCAAACTTTTTGAACCATTTAAGCTATTTAAGAACTATATACTGGGGGAGCGAAATTACGAGATCCTGAAAGAAAATAATTATGCAAGGGAGCAAAGCGACAAAGCTTTGGAAAATTTTCGCATTTCAAACCTTCAAAAACTAGATTTCTAGTGCATTTACCGTGCGGATTGGGGGCACTTGATCAGTAAAGATTATGATTTTGATTAATTTCCCCCTATTTTGCTTTCTCTCCTTTGCGTTTTTTGCGCCCCCTCCAAGTGCTGCCCGGGGCACATGCCTCCCTGCCCCCCTAGATACACCACTGAGGGCAGAGACCGAGCGGGGTGGGATGGGTATTCCCCTCCTATACATCAGGGATTTTTTTTCCAAACTTTTGTCTATAAAACTTGCATTTTAGAGCATCCCAATATGGTTTTTAATTAAAAGAAGGAATGCACGGATCTACGCCAATGAACGGAACCCCTTGATTGAGAATAACTATGCGAGCGAACGATTTTTTTCTCGATATTTTCGCATTGAAATTATGGCATTTCTTATTTCCTTACTTCTATTCATTAAATATTGTGATGGTATTTCAAGATCAAACATCATAAGTTTGGATAATTATTAGTTAATGTATCATAATTCTCATTTATTTTATCCAAAATATTGGTGGGGGATATATATACCCCCATCCCCCCCCCCCCCCCCGGGATCGACACCCATGGTAACAGGAGTGGGTGCAGGGAGAGGAGAGTTATTACCCCCCTTCGCGCGCTAAGCGCGAAAACTTTGACGTGTTAGCAAATTTTGAGAGCCAGATAACGGCTTGTAGCGCCGTTTTAGGCCCTTTTCTCTCACTTCTCCCGCTTTTTCGCTCATGCCTTTTTTTTAGCGGCTGAATAGGGGGGGGGGGGGGGCATATATGGGTCTGTATGTATGTACAACTTGTATACTGCTGTTGTTTTTTAGTCATTTTGTTTAAAGGAAGAGGTATCGTTCCAGAAGAAAAAAAATGCGCGTATTATTGCTATATTAAACTTTTAGATAAGTACATGTATTAAACTTCGATGGGTTTATTTCTTTATCATGTCATGTATACCAAGCTTGCAATACGTAAATTATATCTATTGAAGATGCAGATGGGGGGGGGGGGGGGGGGTTGAAAAAAGGGTATTTAGCCAAAAAACAAACAAAAACCATGTGCTGATTTCCGTCCTTAATTTTTCTGTTTCTTCTCATCTTGATCTCACCATTTCTACTTTCCAGCTCCTTCTCTTTGCTAAATGGCAACCTAACTCGACAAGCCTCGCTTTTTAATAGGTTTCCCACATTAGTGTATACTGTATGCGTTTACTATATATACCTCTACTGGAAATTATTTACTATACTCTGAGCTGTTATTATATTATGAATTATCCTTTGAATTGTTATTTGATTTGCTTATAACTGCTTTCTCATATAGTATAATACATTATGTAAAGTGATCGTGGATACAAATAAAATATTAAAATACAAAACAAAACCAAAACAACAACAAACATACCAACAAACAGACGAAACCTATATGATCAGCAATAACATTGTTACCGGGAAACTCCAGAGAAAGGGGAAACCCCTAATTAATTAAACAGTACTTAATAAAGTTGACGTGACAGTGAACGGAGAGGCAAACTGTTGGGGATGAAACAGATTCCTTAGATTATCATGAATCATAACTCGGAACCCTGATCTTTCCAAAGTCAAACAAATGAAGCCTATTTCGAGGTTGATTGATTGCTGCTGCAGTACTTAATTTCTTGACAAGAGTGTAACTACAAACTTTTGCCTGGAGGCGAACTGATCGCCCATGTACAGGCAACGGTAAAACGAGGCCTCGCGGTTAACTAGCAAATACTCATTATGCAGCGATTTAGTCACCCGATCGTTCGTGTATAAGCAGGCAAAGGATAACAATATCCCACAGTCTCCAGTCTCCAAGCTTTCGATCGGCTGCATTTGCCCAGATAGGATGCACCAGTTTAGATGCTACACGTAGACTACATGGCTAGCTGAGAATTGTCTGGTGTGTACAAGCCTTGAAATCATTTATAACGGTTCCATCTGTGTTGTTACTTGTCAGAGCTTTCAGCCAGAAATTCATGTACATGAGGACGATAACTTCAATTTATGTTACAAATCGTGTGGATCAGATAAACACTCAGTCACCGTACCCTCTTTGCAGGCTGCTCCTCCTATTATAATGGGGATACGGAGTAATGCTTGGAATTTCAGGTAAGAGCGTATAGCTGTGGCATGATGTTCAAGCTTTACCTAAAACATGACATTACTATTATCAGATAATTATTATTCTTTAGTGGCACAATACTAAATGCATGTGAATCCCCATCGTTTATATTATAAAGCTTATAATGAAGGACAGTCAAACTCAGGGATAAAAGCTTTACTGCCGCAAAAAGGTCTGGGTCTCGTTGCATAAACTTGAACGGTAACTTTGCCATCGATGGTTAACTCCCATATAGAAACCTTCACTTTGATTGGCCGTTAAGTGATGTTACCATGGTAGTTACCATTGATAGCAGAGTTACCATTAATGGTAAGTTTTATCCAACGGGGCCCAGGTCAGCTTTTCCAGACACATTATAATGCGTGCAATAAACCACCAGTTCCGTGCAATATAGCCATCGGACATTCACCCAGCTGATGGCGCCACGGAGCATACTGTACATTGCATAATGCACTGTAAAAAGGCGCCACGCCACAATGTCATGAACGTAAATATTGCACATCACAACATGCGTAATCACAAAATGCCAGTGTCGTTATTTAATTCTTAGATTTGCGTATAGACGATGTATATAGCAAAATGTGCCCAATCGGTTACTCCGATGCATTTTCCGATATTGTCTCTTGTAAGTGTTGCTTAATTGTTGATTGTATATTATATTATATAACGATTGAAGCTATTTTCATTATCATCATCATCACTATTTTAGTGTGTTTATAACTTTACCTTTTAAAGCGAATAGAGAACAAACGAAACTAAATTTCATTATATATATCATTATAATGCTGAAGAAAAATTGTGAAGATATAATACGGAAAAGGTGTATTGGGACTTTAAAAGAAGTGATCGTAGTTGAGTTTGTCCATAATCATCCATCTGAACCCGATTATCAATTTAACACTTAATTTGTCACTGCACTGCTTTTAATTCCTAACGTCTATTTGTTATCATTATGAGACATATGTGATCGGATGATTTTTTTTCTGTAGAACCTCCATGGAGAGGAAACCATTAAATTTGTGGTTGTATTTTGCTATCATGCTATAATCCGAAATACATGTAATTGTTTCAAGTTTGCAATGAAGTGACTTAATGCATTCCCGGGCCTTATTAACACTAAGACATCCATTAATCCACCTCAATCACTCCTCAATCAGAATGCCTGCACTGTATAATGTCTTTCCCTTATTTCATGGAGCAAATTTAAGACGAATTTTTATCATAAGACCCTTTCTTGATTCCCTGGTTTGACCCACTTTTCATCTTCATAAATCACTCATCGATATGGAAATCCTCCTGGACGGTCTACAGGGGTCTATATAGTAACAGTATATTCGGGAAAATGGCGGAAGCTAAGGAATTGACTGTGCCCCGGGGGAATAGAATTTGCAGCTGCCTCAAGTATGAGCGTATGTTGTAATTTAGCCCTGTTCAGAAAGAAAAGAAATTCTTGATATATCTGAATGGCGTAATGATGATTTAATCATAAGACTAAAATAAGGATTATATCTGCCGTATATATAAATTGCATTTTTAAATGAAATTGGTGATTTCAGAATCGTCTCTACAATTCATGGCTTCAACGTATATACAGCAAAGCAATAAAATAAAACAAGTTCGTAATGCGCCTAATTTCAAGGATTTATCAGATATCATTTCCTTTTTATATTATTATCATTATTTCAGGCACAGAAGATATGGTGCAAATCAGAAGACAGTATAATAAGGCACTCTATTATAACCATGAACGCTAGGGACAGAGAAATATATAGCTGATAGTGGCATAATGTAAACATTCAATACATGGTTTCAAATATTACTGACTTGTAGCATGTAAATATGAATACAAATTGTGTACACAAATATTTCTTATGAGATTTCACAACTCTGAACTCTAAACCGCATCACTCTGAATACCGTATACAATCAACATGTTTGTGTAAATTGTAATCATGAAATGCAACAAGAATATCCAACTATCACCTCAATTTCATTCTTGCCACACTGATGAGTTTTGAGATAGCTGTTTTTATGATCGGAATGCAAGTCAGAGTTTAAATAGTAACATTTTACCTATATGCTGCAAAATATCTATTATCACTAAAAATAAATCAATACGTCGGATACCACTTGGAAAACAAATCAACGAATAATGATGTCCATACTATTCAAAATGAATTAGAAATATACAAAATTATGGAACATAATTATTATCATTAGCATTATTCCATCTTCAATTGGATATTTAGAACAAGGTTGGATGGGTCCTTTCTCATTAAGTTTCCTCGAAAGAGGAACAGAGTGAATTTTGTCACTTAGAGTTATTAGACATAATGAATCACTGATACTGATAGTCACGGAAACCATTACTTGATTATAACAGTAATTCGAAACGCAGCATGTAAACGGACTGTCTGAAAATTGAAAGTTTACACCAACCCAGCTTCTGTTTGAATATGGAATGCAATCACACACTTTAGAGGCAAAAAAAAAAATACTAGGGGAATCAATTTAAACGTCACAGGAAATTTGACGCTGATCGTCCATTTAAAACTTAATAAAAAACTTCTAAAAAGCAGATCACTTGAAATCCACTATAGATTAATGAAAATATGGCAAAGATTACATAACAATAACATCTTAACTACAGCATCTTAATTATTTCATCTCTCCTTTTTCACAACAGTGCTCGTCAATATGCTTTTGTGAAAGAAAAATATCGACAGCATTAGTAAAATATTTGTGGTATATATCTCGCTATCTTCTTCAAATTCTGACATCAAACGAAAAATTTGATATATATTTTGAGTGGTTACTAATGCTATACGTGCCAGTGCTTTTATTCCAGACGTGCAGGGTCAACTGTATCAAAATGTTCTTCATCAACTTCATACTGACGTAATCCTCGAAGGTTAACGGGAAGTCAAGTTTTGACTGTTGATGGAACGATGTCAAATCCTCTCCAGAACAGCCTGAAAACCCCAAATCCACAAGGCATGCGTAAACTCGCCTCCTTTAGCAGTTTAACATACTGTATCGTCTCAAAGGCCATTCTACCATAGGAGAGAAAACATAAGAAGGGATATTTATTTGATCTGTGATGAAACCCACTGGCCAAGTCCAAGCTCTTTATTAGGTTATGGATCATCACCGTGTATATTGAGTATATTCTTTAAAAAAGATATTATTTTGAGAGACAATTATTTTTAAAGAAAGGGTAACTTTTGACTACTACTTTTGGGCCTATACGTATACAATAAGAAATAATATTATATCATCTAAGGTCAGATGTAAACGAACCTTTAAAAAAGATACAAATGAAATAGAAATGTATGAGGTTTACAATGGAGAGATCTGAATCTGTCACAATATAGAAACAACAACCTGCACAGCAAACAGAATTTTGTAAGGATCTAACTGTTACAATCTACTTTATTCCAAACCATCGTATTTTCAAAATTTCCATTATCATCCGAAATTTGTTTTTGGAAAAGTATGAGTTATCAGATATTATCTGTCATTCTTTCGAAAAAATAACAAATGGAAAGGAAATGAGAGAATAATGGTTGCGTAACTTAAATGCGTCCTCTTAATTTTTTTTTTTGCATCAGATTGTTTATTTCCAGTCTTACTTTGATAAAGCTTAAGGTCTTTGACCGAAAAACAATATCTATGTACATTGGTATTTGGGATAAACCCGAAATGAATCATGCCAACTCTCAGACAAGGTTAGTTCAAAGGACATTTTGACACCCGCGTCAACTGTCAAGTTATACGTTAAAACAATATTATATTGACATGTCATTCGATATAGTAGTCTAGACTATGAGCTGAAACAATTATACAGAAGCCTGATAGTTCAGTTTCATGATTTATCAAAGTGATTTCCTGCAACTGCCATCGCTGTATAAATTTAACAATTAATTCATAATTATCTCATTCCAGTAATGGGCCATGCAGATTTAGTTAAGAAATAGACCAGAAACATAAATTTAATAAAAAATAATTGATTGATTATGATTGCCATTATAATTTCAGTTTATCTGAACGATGATTATATTTGTATACCTTTGAATAACCCGATTTATAAAATCCTCATGAAATATTGTAGCTTCGAGACACATACCGAAACTGCTTTATGACATATCCTGCATTAATTTATTATAGAGCATAATTATATTCGTATAATGGAGACTGGAGAATGTATTGTGAGATTTCGTATAAGACATATTATTCATATTTAACACTTATCCCCCAAACGAAATACCGTCCTAATTATACACCTCACATAATAATTATGCTTTACCTTTAAAACCAACCCCATTTAGATCTAGTTTGTTTTTTAAAAATATTAACCTGATATTTCTAAATATATGTCTCCTATATATACTTTTTGTTACATTCTGTTATTTCAATCTCCATATTATTATAATACTGTTTAGAGTTGTCCCCATCCCTCAAACACAAAACAAACATTAATGAAAAGGATTACTGTCAGCATGGTGAACGCACTTTGAGCAGTAATTATATATTGTTTCATTAACTTCTTCCTGAATGTGCACAAGGGGATTTGCCGTACAATTTATTCTCGCTTGATTTAATTAGTGATTCTCGGCGGAGTTAATAAGCATCAAGCTAAACACCGCGCCTGGAGATGTACGAAATACAAGACTTAGCAAACATTAAATCCAGAACCAAACATAATTACGCGAGAGCGATCGGAGCGCAGTATTTCACAAAAGATGGCTTTCTATAGAGCAGCGCGTGTGATTCTTTTGGTGAGCATTAGGAATATGCAGTAACCATGGTAACCATTGAGTGACTTAGTTCAATTCATATATTAAGCCAGTTTCAGTAATGTAATCACACTTTGATGTATTTCCTTATTACTTGTATATACTAGTCGGTAGCTATAACTCATGACGTCTCTAATCTTCAGGATTGTTCTACAAACTCAGGGATGCAATTCGTATTTTTGCTATGGAAATGAAACGAATCATGGCAGCCTGCAGGTGAATGTGCAAGACTTTTGGGATGCATGTACAGTAGAAACCCATTATAACGAGAACGAGAACGGGACCTTGAAAATTATCATGTTATATCAGGAATATTGTTATAGCGGAGCTCTTTTTAACGAGTTTCCACTGTAATATTATAATGATCTTGAACACAATTATCATGTGAACTGGTCTTTCTAGTTCTACTGTATGAATGGCCTTCTTTGGATAATTCGTTATAGCTATAGGATCTACATGCACTTCTTCGTATATAGCTAGGTCCACGGTGACGTGGGGGATCCGGAAGGGGCCCGGAGGGGGGGGGGGGGGCACAAGAAACACATACCCCCGGCCAAACAGTATTTTATGTGTACATAATGCCTTGTGAGAGATGTTTTTAGACATAATAGTCAAGGCTCTGAAAAATATCAAACATGTTGCTTTGGCTTCTTATGGATTTTGTACCCCCCCCCCTCCCGTTCCCAGAATCTTGGACATGTATTTCACCAGTATCCGTATAATTTTTTCATCTCCTGCTTGCAACTGACAACAGCATTCAGCCAAATGCAAGAAAAATCTGAGCAATTAAAGTATCCCAGGATTCCTTAAAGCTTGCGAAACCATCCAAGGTTGTCGCGTAATAAGACGTCACAGTGGTGCACGAGAGCAGGGATTCCACCTCTGTGATTTGCCATACATGCCTCTCAACAAAAAATAAAACCTTTTTATTTCTTGTAGATTTTGGACACATAACGCTTCAGAATAATGGGACAACTATCATTTTGCATGTCAGAGATTTCTTTTATACCTCTACCCCCTACTCACTTACATCATGACTTGTGCATGTAAAGGTTAGACCGATATACAATTCCCATCCAGCACTGTCCTGAGCGCAGATGACAATGAATTAATTTGCCGCGAGGACGCAATATATGCCATGCAGGTTGTGAACAAAAATCGGTGACTGCATACTGGATGACCATACAGGCATGCAATAAGCGTGTGTGGTGTATTAGATGCGATTAGATGTCAGTCAATTTTAACGACTGTCATTTCCCGCGCATTTTCTTTAGTTCTCTCGGATCGTCCGCGAATCTTGGATAATTAAATACAGTGACAACGTCTTGGTGGAGGAAGCTTACAAGGAACAAGTGTGATATTTGGGTAGGCTACTCCAATGCTGCGTTTGTGTCCAAAATCAACAGGTGGACAGTGTGTATAGAGAGGCTCCCGTTCATGCAAGTGTTATGCGAAGGCGAAATCATTATTAAGAGGAAACGGGATCATCAGGGTAAGATGATAACAAATTATTTAATAGAGTATTGATGGGGATTACGAAGCAGATGCCGGCTATGGGATAAACATCAGACTGTATGTGTTTTTTGTGTTGATAGACTTGTAGTATTTTCCTCATCCTCACTTCATCTTTTCTTTAATTTCTTCACTTTCACTTATTGTACAAAGTCATTTTGAGAGGACATTGCCCTTTATACCAGAAGTCACAACCACCCCTATGTTATCACATTTATCTATCAACAAGTGGTCAGCTGCATGGCCATGCCCATCGCACATTAATGACTCACCTTCAATTCAAGGATTTTCAACAAGACTCCCTTTCTTCTTCATCCTGCTACACTAGCAAGGGATAAGAAAAAACACTTTTCATCTCCATCTTTGCTAGACACACTTCTCAAAGTTTTCTCATCGAGTTAACACGTTAATTTGAGGATGTCATCTCTTCACTTCTGAATTTGTTTCCTGCACTTCAATTGGAGCAATTTCTACAATTCTCTACTCTACATTCTATACTCCATCATCTCACCTGGAGGAATTTCTATTTCATCATATTATTCTCTGCAATTCACTCAGAGAACAGTCCAAATCACGCTTGTGCTAGCCAAGTAGTTTTGTGATCATTTCTGTGGTGATACCTGTGTAAATATATATTTGAATCGGATTGTGCAATATTTGGAAACTTTTGGCAATTTGGAGGATCCATGTCCGGTTAACCCCTGCACGCATAAAGTCGGTAAGTGGTGATTGCTTCTTATTCCCATCTCGCCTTATAAGTAGCGACCAAAACCGCTACACTAAAGACCCCGACGTGATCTAAACCCGACCAACGTGCTGAGTAGCATTCATCCTTCGTCAAATTGTTTTCATTTATTGTCTTCCTTTCTTCATTTATATGGTCGGCTCATCTTTTATCTCCTCAACATGTCGACTGACAATCAAAATCACCCTACTTCTTCTACTCAGTCAACTCCTACCATTCAACAAATGCGAGCACAAATCTTACAGCTCTCAATTCTAATTCAAACTTTGACTTCCCAGTCTCAAAAAAGTCAAACCAATAGGAGCAAAAGTAGTGAAGACAAATCATCACAGCATTCAAACCAAGCTAGCCAGTCCCGCTCACATCAACATGCTGGAGACTACTGTTACTACCACTGGCGTTTCGATTCTAAAGCCAACAAATGCGTACCGCCCTGCAAATTCAAAAATATCTCTAACAACCAGGGAAAGAACAAATCTAATCTAGCAGCTACAAATCATACTGGCACGACACAAAATAGTCGCCTCTTCTACGTTACCGATAGGAAAACTGGAATTCGATTTCTCGTAGACACTGGAGCTGAAGTAAGCGTTCTTCCTCCTTCAAAATCCGAGAAAAATCACCCTTCTTCGAAATTTCATCTACAAGCAGTAAATCGCTCAAGTATTACTACTTATGGAGAGCGAAGCCTGACTCTCGACGTCGGCTTACGTCGAGCTTGCAGATGGATTTTCATCATTGCTGATATTTCCATACCTATCCTAGGGGCAGACTTCCTACACCACTTTGGTTTGCTTGTTGATGTTCGCAATCTTCGACTCATCGATTCTACTACTAATCTTTCAGTAAAAGGCATCCTTTCTTCTTCTCCTTCTATCAGTCCTATGTTTGTAAAGCCAGACAGTCAAGCTGCTTACAAATCTCTTCTCAATCAATATCCTGACATCACACGTCCTGTGTACAAGGAGGCAGTAAGCAAACATTCCGTCACCCATCACATTGAGACGAAAGGCCCTCCTGTTTCAGCCCGTCCTCGTCGCCTAGCAACCGACAGGTATACCATTGCAAAAGCTGAATTTGACCACATGCTGGAACTGGGTATCATCCGACCATCCAGCAGCAACTGGGCATCCCCACTTCATATGGTGCCCAAGAAAACCCCTGGAGACTGGAGACCGTGCGGAGACTATCGGGCACTAAACAGGAATACGGTTCCCGATAGATATCCAATCCCCCATCTTCAAGACTTCACCTCTGCCCTAGCAGGCAAACGAGTTTTCAC
Source organism: Heliocidaris erythrogramma (assembly GCA_025617745.1). Lineage (NCBI taxonomy): Eukaryota > Metazoa > Echinodermata > Echinoidea > Camarodonta > Echinometridae > Heliocidaris > Heliocidaris erythrogramma. The sequence goes on along the minus strand of CM046857.1, from coordinate 15,075,971 downwards.
AAAACTCGATCTCATACGAGCTTACCATCAGATACCAGTCGATCCCTCAGACGTACACAAAACAGCCATCACCACACCCTTTGGGTTATTTGAGTTTGTGCGCATGCCTTTTGGGCTACGCAATGCTGCACAAACTTTTCAACGATTCATTGATGAGGTAACCCGTGGTCTTCCCTTTGTGTACGTCTACATCGACGACCTCCTCATCGCAAGTGAGACACCGGAGCAGCATGTACAACACCTGCAACTTCTCTTCACTAGACTTGCGAAATATGGAGTTGTCATCAACCCAGCCAAATGTGAATTTGGCGCATCCTCCCTCACCTTTCTCGGCCATATCGTTGATGAGAACGGCATCCGCCCTCTTCCCGAGAAAGTCAAAGTCATCAACGATTTCCCTGTCCCTGATTCTCTACGCAAACTTCGCGAGTTTCTCGGACTCATCAACTTCTATCGACGCTTCATTCCTGATTGTGCAGCTACCACACAACCACTCACTGATCTCCTGGCATGCAAGCAGAAAAACAAGGCAATTCATCTCGACGAAACGGCCCTGCATGCATTCAACTCAGTCAAGACAGCATTAGCTAACGCTACACTTCTGTCACACCCTAAGCCTAATGCCCCACTCTGCATTATGGTTGATGCATCAGATGTTGCTGTCGGAGGGGTGTTGCAGCAACTAGTTGACGATGACTGGCAACCCATCGCCTTCTTCTCCAAACGCCTGCAGCCAGCAGAGACCAGATATAGCACTTTCGGACGTGAACTTCTAGCTATCTATCTCACCATTCGTCACTTCAAGCATGCACTAGAAGGACGGCAATTCTGTGTCTACACAGATCACAAACCATTAATACATGCCTACAACTCTAGACCCGACAGGTATTCACCACGAGAAGTCCGGCATCTAGACTACATATCACAATTCACGACTGATATTAGGCATATTAGTGGCAAACACAATGTAGTGGCAGACACACTTTCCCGCATGGAAATCAACTCGCTGAAATCGTCTTCCACCATTGATTTCAATGCCATCGCCACTGCTCAGGAGGATGACGAGGAAACTCAGGCAACTCACTGCCACCTCGCTCAAACTCCAACCTCTACCACTCCCTACTTCTGACTCTACCATTCTATGTGACACTTCAACTACAAATCCTCGCCCTTACATCCCAGCCAAATTTCGGCGAGTTGTGTTTGATGCTCTTCACAACCTATCTCACCCCGGCATCAATGCTACCCAAAAACTCATCACTGAGCGATTTGTATGGCCTGGAATCAACAAAGATGTCAGAAGTTGGACCAAAACTTGCATACAGTGTCAACGTTGCAAAGTACATCGTCATACCAAGGCACCGATAGGTACTTTCGCAACACCAGACGCTAGATTCAACCACATCCACATCGATCTCGTGGGACCTCCCTCCTTCAAATGGCAATGCATATCTCCTCACTTGTGTTGACCGTTTCACTCGATGGCCTGAGGCAATACCAATCCCCGACATATCAGCCGAGACTGTTGCCCAAGCTTTCATTTCACAATGGGTATCTCGCTTCGGAGCTCCCTCAACCATCACAACCGACAGAGGACGTCAATTTGAATCTCTCTTTCAAGCCCTAACTCATCTTCTT